>VJXU01003424.1:0-15541 GCA_008694245.1 Ganoderma sp. BRIUMSc | reverse complement strand
CGCGGCGTCTCGCGGCGTCCATCCTGGGGCGGGACCTCGCGCGGCCGAACAAGGGCTGGCACTCGACGGCGGACGACGCGTACGTAATGGAGACGTTCGAGAACGTGCAGATATACAACCTCATGATGAAGCTGCTCGGCATTGAGGAGCACGCCGCGCCCACAAACGGCACTAAGGGTTTCTGGGACAAGTACTTCTGAGGGCTGCTCGGCCACGAGGATACCCGGGCGACTAGAGACTGGGCGACTGGGCGAGCGTAGAGGGCTATATGCCGGTTTATGAGTTATGAGGAGGTGATGATGGATCTACGGACGGGGGTTCGTGTGTACACTATTGGTTATCGTACATACTTAGAACACGCTATCGACACGCACTACGGTTATACCATGCGCATATAATTTCTTTCATTATCCTTACTTTACGGCCTGCTCCTCTAACAATCACATCGACCGGATGTCGCGCCACGGACTCAGGTTGACTGCCCAGACCTCCACCTGCTCGGTCATCGAATCTTCCGAGGTCAGTTCGCCGATATCTGTACCCATGACTCGGACGCCGGACAAGTCGCCGTCGTCGTCCTGGCGCGACATTGCCTGGCTGGTCTCGTGGAGGTCGAGGATGAAGTGGGATATGAGGATCGCCGTGATCCTGCGGCGTGGGTAAGCACGAGGCCATGGCCAGAGGGTCAAGTACTCAACGGCTCCAGGAACTTGGTCACGTAGGCCGTATGTGTGTACGGGATGTGCAGGAAGGACGTCTGGAGTAATGTGCATATCAGGATGAGGACGGGGCTGTCGTAGGAGAGCGTAGGGATGTCTCGTACCGGGACGAAGATGGACACGATGTGGAGGACGTTCAGTCCCAGAAGGATGCTACCATAATGCAATTGACCACTAGTCAACGCCAGCTGTTGAGTCGAGGTGCGGGATGCGTGCGCCTCACATGAAGTACGTAGTCCCTGTCGCGAGTTCAGCAAAAGCCTGGAGATGGCGTCGGCCACAGGAAGTCAGGAACGCAAACACACCGTTCCTGAACATGACTCTCGTGAGGAAGGACATAGACCCTTCGCTGCGTGCATGGTAGGTCGCCTTCCAGGTGACGCCGATGACCACGGCGTCCGCGATGATTTGACCCCCGCGAATGAAGAGAGTGCCTAAGAGCGGAGTTAGTAGCAAGGTTCAGCCTGAAAGAGGGGGGTTGACTAGTGGGCTTGTATGAAGCACGGACCGCTGTGATCGCCGCTCAAAGTTAGTTCACGCACACTCGCAAGTCGAGTTGACACGGCGACTTACAGGAGACTGAGGAAATACGGCGTCGTTGCTGCCGACGTGCACCCTAGGACCGGGTCGTTCACGAAGGACGTGTGGTGAAAGTCGTTCTGAGTCCCCCTCGCATCATTAAGCGACAGGGAGCGGGGGAAGAAAGTGAATTGGACGTACATAGTAATTGAGAGGGAGCACAAGGATCGTCCAATAGAAGGTGAATGCGGTCAGAAACCAGCTCCTCTGACTCAGCGCATATACGCGCAGGGCTGAGAAGACTGGCCCCGCCATGCGCATGCGTAGTCAGCACGCGTACCCGTAAGCTCAAATCCACAGATTCGACTTGGAAAAACACTAACGTGCCCAAGGGAGATATTGGACGTATCTCAGCACGTCGTCGATGTAGTACTGCGTTTTGCAACTACCCCGACGTCAATCACCATGAGTGTTGTATCGACCTGCTAGAACGCTTACTCCTTCAGCCGGAGGTCAGGATAGGACGTTCCCGAACAGACGATGGAGAATGCTCACCGGATACGGCAACGACAGGCACCTGTAATACACGAGGACCACATAGTAGAGCAGTGCGAAGTATCGGTTCGTGAAAAATAGGATTGAGGCGGCATTTACTCTCCGTGTCCAGAACAGCAGCGACTCCCGCCGCACAGTAAGGAGGTAGTCGTACACGATCAAGGCTGGAAAGCATCAGGGTGGCGTAGCACACAGTCGAATGCCGTTGCACGTACCCGCAACGCCTACGTCAATAAGGTTGCTTATGAAACTAGAGTCGTTGTCTAAGTGTGCGTGGGGACGGTACAAAATCTAGAAATACTTACCTGACCTCTTTGATTGTGATAATTCTATCTGTGTCGGAAGGGAGCATAACAGTCGAAAAGGGCGGGCACGGAGGGTGCAGAGGGATCTGGTACAACGAGTCGGCGCTGCCGAGGAGTGCTGGGGAGTTAGGGTTATGAGGCATCTCTAGCCCAGGCTGCTCGACACATCGGGTTTCTCGACACCGGCGGCGATGACGAACAACGTCTTCGTGACAGATGGAGATTGGAGAAGCGAATAGAGCCGCTCGCAAACCTTGTCTGTGGTGGATCAAAAATATAAATAGCTGCATTGGGACTGGGATGAAGGGCACGAGGTCTAGTGCGGGGTTGAGGCGGCGAAGCCCAGGGAGCGATGCGCTGCCAGACGTAAGAAGGGCCGTGCCGTTGACCGCGACTTCAACAGCCTGAGCGGGTGTCGAAACCACGACGTATCATGGATGTCCCACATGAGTACTTCCGTCTTGGATCAAGTCGCAGACGGCTTCTGTGCTTCAGACACCACACAACGATGTCAGTCTCCGCTGTCATGTGTGATGGATCGGACACATACCGGCTGGCAGTTCGCCCACGTTCAGTTTTCGGATGCATGTGCGCGTGGGGGGTCTAAGATTAAAGATATACGCGTCTGAGTGCAGCTCCTTAAAAATAGAGATATAGTGAGGAATTAAAACACGGACAATCTGTCTATCGAGAGGCATTGGGTGAGCTGGTACTCTGCCGATTCAGGCTTGCGGTTTTGACCCCCGAAAGTTGAAACTAGCGGTAAACGCTCTTGCGACAGACTTTATTGGAAGAGGGTTAAAGATGTGGTCGAGTAGATTCACAGGTGCGACGTTGAAGGTGCACAGACTATTTGGAGGTGGGATGGTGTCTCGGGCGAAGTGGCCTGGGTCGAAAGTCCTTAGCGCGCGTGTTGAGTACTTGAGTGCCGAAACGGGAAGGATACAAACAAGAACAAACTACCCTCGAGTCTCCGTGCTGTTTCCTCCACGTTTACAATGTCCTGTAGCCCCTTGACAAGTTGACAAGTCAGTTCTCGTATTTTGGTAAGTGCACATATTTCACCCGTTGAACCAAGTGCTCAAACCCGGTAATTTCCGATTTTTAGCCCGAATCCAGAAGTTGTCGCCGGCATTCAAGTTTGCGGCGCGATTAAACGCGAGACGCAATATGTACCCTCTCCCTCGGTTGATCTATCTCTATCTTTGTCTCCATCCTACTAGCACCGTCAAATCATCGAAGCATCGTATGTGCATCAGCCTGAGGCTGTATCCAAATTGCACGCCTCGACCTGCCCCAACGGGCCCGGCCATGCCCTCCACCCCGCACCGAATCGGACGTAGGTCTACTGCAGCTCCGACACTTTGTGAGTCTGTGACCCGCGACGAGCTCCACTGTACGACCACGCTCGTTAGCAAGCCGTGTCTCATCGTCCCAGAAAACGGCGCTAGGACTCGCGCGAGGCAGCACCGAAGTTCGGCCGCGTGACCGCAATCGAGTCGTTTGTCCGTGAATACGACGAGTCGGGAGCAGCGCCGTCCTTTCGACCTCCATCGCGCTCGCCATCTACTACTCTTACAGCAGCAGGGGCGACTCCCGGCCCTTTTCGTTCCCGGGGGATCGGGGGCTGTGGTCACCGAGATTAGCAGGCGCATCGTCGGCATGCTCATAGGCGATGCTGGAGCGGACATGGCAGGCTGGAGGCGGTGTGGCTGATGTTAGCTACGTGGTGTCATATGACCTCTCGATGACCCGGGGTGGATCAGGGAGGTTTTCCCTGCCGCTTACCTCTTCCAGGTATGCGACCTGGACCGTTTTCGTCGCGCCGCTCTCTATCCATGGGTTCGTTGTAGATGGTGTCGGCAGATGCTTCAAGCGCGACTCGCGGTCTTCGATCGCGGTGTCGATCCTAGACTTTTCGACTTGTCGTGTAGGCTCCTCATGATCAAGAACAAGGTCTTGCTGACGGAAGTCCATAGTCTACATATTCGTTTCATAAGTATTACATCTACACTCTTGCAATGGAGCCAGCCTGTCGAATCCTCATCACGCATACGCAGTTTCGCAAGAGGGCCTAGAGCTAACCGACCATTCTGTCCTTTCCAACGACCCAAAATCTCTGAAGCGCGGTCCGCCGATGCCAGAACCCGTGGTTTGAATCCCGGTTGTGTCACCATGATACACCATCACACGCTCCGTATCGTGAAGGTCGAGGATGAAGCGAGATATCAGAATCGATGTTACCCTGGATGCGACAAAGGAGAGGTGAGTGTGAGGATCGACATGCGGGAAAGAAATACACTCAACGGCTCTGAAAACCTATTCAGATATGACGTGTTTGTGAATGGGGTGCGGATGACGGAGTTCTGCGACGTTCTATAAGCTTGCGAAATCAACGTCACGGCGCGAAGAATGCCTCACCGGGATCAATGCAAATATAATTTGCAGGATATTCAACACCACGAGGATGCTATACCAGCCACTAGTAGGTATTTTGCACGTTAGGGCGAGTGTAGACAACTCACACGAAATACAGGGTGCCTGTATTTCACGTTAGCTTGAGTGTTCTGGTTCCCGTTGAGAGGTGTAGACCGCTTACTATGTCTGAACATGACCTTCGTCAGGAACGCTACTGAGCTTTCTTTGCGTGCGTGATGCGTAGCTTTCCAGGTGACCCCAATCACAATGACGTCGGCAATAATTTGACCCCCGCGAATGAACATGATGCCTGTTGAGCAGCGTGAGCCATGACAAGCTTCGACCGGTATGGTAGGACAGTACTAGCCGCTGGAATCGTAGTGAGTCAATGTTCTCTCCGAAAGAAATGCTCCAACGTACAGTATATCGATGAAAGTAAGCGTCGTTTGAGTTGTCGGCGTGCACCCTAAGGCCAGATCATTGACGAAGGATACAAGGTGAAAGTCGCCCTATTTTCGCTGTTAGATCATACGGAGCCATACCGCACACTATAAATTAGCTTGGCTTACGTAGTACTCGAGAGGGAAGGCGATCATAGACCAAAAGAGGGTGGTCGCAGTTAGAATCCATTTTCGTTCACTCAGAGCGTATACCCGGAGTGTGGAAAAGACTGCCCATGTAGAGCGATATCAGTTCAGGCTGTTTCATGCACGCATGGAAGTGGAGGATACAGACCTGCCCAAGGAACGTATTGCAGGTGTCTTATTGCACAATCAATGTAGTACTGCACCTGGCAGCTGTTCGACATTAGTATTCGATCTATCACTGGATTTTTTGAACTTGAACCTACTCCTGGGACCAAAGATGAGTACAGGGAATTTCGATGACCACTGTAGTCACTTACCAGGAACGGCAACGAGAGGCATCGGTAATAGGCAAGACCCACGTAGTAGAGTAGAGCGAGATAACGATTTGCGAAGAACAGAATGGTGGCGGTGTTGACCTTCCGTCGCCAAAACAGACGTGATTCCCGCTCGACGGTGAGAAGATAGTCGTAACCGACCAAAGCTGTTGAACGTGAGTCCAGATTGGCGGGGTCAACACAGACATGTGCCTACCAGCGATGCCAACAGTTATGAGGTTTGCTGTGACACTGGAGCCATGTACGAATCAGCGCCGCCGTGGACATCAAGATCTGGGCAGACTCACTGAGCATCCTGGACCGCGACAATCCTGGTCGGGTCGAGTGAAAATGACATATAGTAAATAAATGAGAACCCAAAATGCGGAATCGAATGTGAACGGCCCCGGGGCACAAAGTGAAAGTCGTCAAGGGCAGCGGAAACCGGCGCGGCTGCGTGCCCCTCTGTCCTGTAGTCTGCACTTCATATCATCTGAATCCATCGAGTTCTACGTGTTGATGTTCGGTCTTCTCGACACCTGCCGAATCAAACATTGTCCAAGCGGAAGTTCCAGCTGCAAATCGGGTATGTAAAATCCCACGCCGTGCGAACGCAAAGCTGAAACGCTTGACCAACTCGGACGATCCTCCCAGATGGAGGAATTATGATCCGTGGAATACCTTTATCTGAGGTCAAAGTCTGCGCATCATCGCACTTCAAACGATCAACCAGTGATCAACTGCCAGTCCTGTAGCCAAGAGAGCTCAGCCGTGCGATGGCCGAGATGCCATTGGAGGCGGCACTCACAGTTCTCGAGGACCGCAGGCCTCCGCAGGCGTGTCTGCGCCTTGGCAGTGTCGCCACCAACTTTTCAGGCTGTGCACGCTGATGAACAGCGCGTCTCGGTCAGTTTCGTCGTCGAATCATGCGGCGCGATAGCTAGAAATAAATACCGCCACAGCCTGTGTTGGAGTTTTTCGTTGTTAGTCATGGCGAATGAGTCCCAGCTTCATCCCATCCGATTCCGAGACTACCGCGACTTTGATGTAGGCAGAAGCGCCACTGCGCCAGCCATGGTTCCTGTCTGACGTCATTGCGCAAATTGACTGCGGCCAGACAGATTCCTGCTGAATTCCATTCAGTGGCACTAAGTAATAATAGGTATCAGTGATTGTCGTGTTGGTAGTTAGCCCCGTTGGCTTCCGCGCCTATGCTTGGTCCCGCCTGAGCTTGAGAATTCCATGAGCACCTCGTAAAAGATTCTCCGAAGTACTCTGCCCAGGTTCCACGCACAAAGCGCAATGCATCACCAACCCAGACGAGATAAAGGATAGCCCTCTCGGGCAGAGACTAACCGCCAGGTATGGTCGTGCGTGATCGACCCGCTCGCCGGCATCGTGATCGAATTGTCGGCTCCGACTCCCGCGTTCCAACATGCCCGTCGTTCTTGCGGATGTACTTGTACTCGACGACGGTCGACGCGCGGAGCGTCATCGTGATGCTCCACGTCTGGTAGTCTGCCGCTGAAAGTAGCAGCGCGGTTTCTGGGCCTCACCATCGCGGTGTGGCCCGTGACGCAGATGTTCTCCTCGGACTCCATCGTCGCCCGCACGTCGAACGACTCGGACACAGTCGAGCCTGCGTCTGAGAGGCTTCATCGGAACGGTGAGACGTCGTTTCTTTCATGGTGTACCAGTAGTACTGTTACAATACGGGTTGCATCCACATCACTGTCCTGGAGTCGATCCTGCGAGTCCTCTTCACTTCGACGTGGTGCGGCGAGATGGATTGGAACTGACGGACCACTCGGTCAATTCCAATGAGCGGCTGCTTCTGAAGCGCAACCGCCCGATATCGGAACCCATGGTTTGGATTATGGACGAGTCGCCATGATGCACCGTCCCGCGATCAGCTTCATGAAGATCGAGGATGAAGCGGGAGATGAGAATGGTCGTCACGCTAGATAGAACAAACGTGAGTGCAGGGCCAGTATGTTTCCGAGGGGGAGACACTCAACGGCTCTGCAAACCGGACCACGTAAGATGTGTTGGTGAATGGCGCATGGAAGATGCTGTTCTGATCGTCAATTTGTGGGTCTATGAGCATGCAATCTGTGCGTCGGGAGGTCACAGGGGCGTATGCCTCACCGGGATCAAGGTGAACAGTATTTGTAGGACGTTCATCGACAGGATGATGCTACGACCATCTTGAATGGCTATGCATGCTGGGGGAGTGCGAACCACTCACACAAAGTACAGCGTGCCTGTATATCATGTCAGCATGGGATAGCAGTCCCCACTCGCTGTTGCCGGCCACTTACTATGTCTGAACATGACCGTTGTCAGAAAGTATCTGTTTCCTCCATTGCGTGCGTGATGCGTGGCTTTCCAGGTGACTCCAATCACGATGGCGTCTGCAATGATCTGCCCTCCACGAACAAAAATGAAGCCTGTGCCAATAAGTCAGCATGAGTGGCGAGGAAATGCTCCGATGAGTATGGGACAGTACTAGCCACTGGAACGCTGCTCAGCAAATGTTCGAACGAGGAAGTATGGTACTCACAGTGTCTCCAGGGAGCCAGGTGTCGCCTCTGTTGGCGTGCACCCTAACAGTAGACTCGGCTCATCGACGAAGGACTCAAGATGAAAGTCGCCCTAATTTGGTGTTGTATCATGTGGAGTGGACAGGGAGTCTGCATAACGAGACGTACGTAGTATTCGAGAGGGAAGGCGAGGAAAGACCAAAAGAAAGTGACTCCGGTTAGGAATCGATTCCGTTGGCTCAAAGCATACACGCGCAGTGCGGAAAAAGCTGTTCTCATCGCGGGAAGTCAGCGCGGGTTCCCTTACATCGGTGCAAAAGCGAACTCACCTGTCCAAGGAATATATTGCAGGTGTCTTATTGCAGAATCGATGTAGTACTGCGTCCGGCAACCCCTGTCCCGATATTAGCGTCCACCTTGTCAAATAGCACGCCGGAGATTGAATAAGCCTACTCCTGCAGCCAGCCATAAGTCCACAAACTTCGTCGTCCATAAAATAAGATGGCTCACTATGTGTGGAAACGAGAGACTCCGGTAATAGGCAAGGACGACATAATAGCCCAGAGCAAGGTAGCGGTTGGCGAAGAATAACGTCGCGGAAGCATTTATTCTCCGATGCCAAAACAGACGCGATTCACGCTGTACTGTGAGGAGATAGTCGTAGCCGACTAGAACTGCAAAACGTCAATTCTCTGAATGAAATCCACAAAAGCATGTACACACCAGCGGTGCCCACGGTTATAAGCTTTCCTATGAAACTGAAATCATACTAACGTGAGCCTAGCCACGTTACGAATGGATGTTAAAGTACAATGGGCACACTTACTGAGCGTCTTGAACCGCCACAATCCTGGTAGGATCGAGTTGAAGGGACATGTGGTGGACGTGAGGGGGGGTGCAACAGCGTGAACTGTAGGCAGTGGAGGGCGGCGCAGCTTCCTCGCCGTAGGATCTGGACCGCAGCGGGGACTCGTAGTACTGCAAGCTTGAAGGAAACCTGCGGCTCATATCATCTTGCCCATCGACTTCTGCGAGATGATTGTAGATCGCAAAAGGGACGGAATCCCACGACACCCGTGAACCCAAAGCTGAACTTGCTCGGACGGCGCTCTCAGACGGTCGAAGGTACGTGGGAGGTCGTATACGTATCTGCAGTCCATGTCAGCACTTTATGTGGTCAGCAATTAATGCCGTACCCGTAAATAGCTTCAGATATGAAGTGGCACACGTGCGATTAATGACGATAAGCGTACCTACATATCTGTCGCGGGAACAAGGTACCCGCCCTCGCAGTGCCACTGCCTCCGCACCGGCTTCTACGTACGATGAGACAACACGACTCGGTCAGTTCGAAGGATGCATCTAGACTGTTGGGATCACGTACTGTCAGTGCAGGCGTAAAACTGTAGTGCATCTGGGATGCCCCACAATTGAGACTACTGGAAGTCGACATCGAGAGGCCAGTCTCCTTCTCTGAATCGCATTCAGTCGTACTAATGATAGACAAACTATTGGATAAGAGTCGAATGGTCGTCGTGTTATGAGCTAGGCTGGCTCGCTTCCAACAGCCTCCAACAGCCCGCACACTCCCCGAGCGTCTATGAACCTATGATACAGTCCCACGTTATCCGGACTTAACACAAAGCACAGGATATATCCCGAACCTCAACGAGGGCCCTCTCAGACTGAGGCTCACCGCCAGGTGTCGTCCTGCGTGACCGACCCGCTCGCAGGCGTCGTGATCGAGTTGTTCGGGTCCGACTCCCACGTCACCTGCCCTCCATTCTTGCGGATGTACTTGTACTCGACGACAGTCGACGCAGGGAGCGTCACCGTGATGCTCCACGTCGGGTAGTCTGCCGCCGACAGCAGCAGCGCGGTGTCCGGGCTCCAGTTCTGCAGCGCCGCGGTGTTACCGGCGATGTAGATGTTCTCCCCCTCCACCGTCGTCGCCTGCACCTTGAACGTCACGGACACCGTCGGACCCGCGTTCCCATTGCACTGCTTCGGGACGGTCAGCCCCGACGCGCCCCAGCTCGCGTACGTCTTGCCCGAGCGCGCGGCGAAGGCGGTCAGCGCGGAGGCGTAGCTCCAGGTGAGGTCGTCGGCGGAGAGGGGCGAGCCGGAGCTCTTGTCGAACTGCTCGGAGAGCGCGCCGTTCGAGGGCGTGTACTTGGCGTTGATCTCGAGGAAGCCATCCGCGAAGGACTTGATGGCGGAGGTGAGCGAGCTGTACGTCGAGGAATCCGAGTGGTAGGTGCCCGCGGAGACGGAGGAATCGAACTGCTTGAAGAAGGCGAGCGAGGTTGAGGTCACTTCGAGCGAGCCTTGCTTGTCCCAAGCGATGAGAGCATCGTAGAGCTGCTCCGCGACGGCGAACACGGCAAGGTACCAGGGCTGGACGAAAATATTTGCGTCGGTTAGATAAGGTATGACACGCTACACATGGATGAACTCACGTTGCCGTTGAAGTAGACATCCTCAGGGTAACGACCGACTGCGACAGCAGCATTGGCGGCGATACCATTGTTGATGTCGTAGACGGAGCGGAATGAATCGACATAGACCTTGAGGTTGGAGAGCGCCTTGTCCGAGCATGGCTGGAATGTTGCTGCGTCGCAGCCGGCATCAACGTCGAAAGTGTGGATCGAGGCGAGTAGGGAGTTTGAGTCCTTGCCGGAGCGACCACCCCCCGTGTTCGAAGTCACGTAACCTGCATCGGAGTTCCAGTACGACTGGACAAGCATGTCAAACGCCATATCTCGTGACTAGACATGGGCGCGGAGCTTACCTGAAGGAAACACAAAAGATTGTCCGCCTGCGTCGTATACCCGTCAGCGACCGAAGACTGCCCAACCATCTTGGCGAATGCTGCACCCTCGCGGAGCGCGCGGTGCTGAACAGCGGTCGTGAAGAACGACGAGGAGTTGATCTCCTCCCAGAGGTCGAAGCTGCACCATGCCGGATGTCAGCTGGAAGCGCATATACTTGGAGTTTCAAGGGGACATACGTTGACTGATTCCAGTTGTTCTGGACGTAGTCCAAGTCGAGCTTGATGCTCGGCCAAAGCGTGTTCTGAACATACGAGGTGCCGTTGCCGTTTGTGAGGAGCCAGTTCGCGTACGTGATGATGGCCGTCGATCGAAGTGCGGGTCCATCTTGGCACCGGGTATTGAAAATAAGCATGGAAGTTTCCTCGATAGGAACAGCAGAAGAGATGCCCACCACGTTGAGGTCGTCCCCATGCGCCGGTGAACGCGGTTCCGTCGATGTTGAACTTGGGCTCTCCGAGACCACCGGTACTGACTGATCCGGAGGGGTTGGACGTCTGTTGCAGACCAGCTTCGGCGGCCGTGAACTCGTCGATCAGACCACGAAGGGAGTCATCTTCGCCAGTCGTGAATTGATCGACGAGAGTCTTGAACACGAGGGACGAGTCGCGAACCCATGTGTAGAGGTAGTTGGGATTCGATGTGCTCGGGCTGGCGATCACGATGCCGGCCTGTCAAAGAGAGACGCGCAGACGCGGTCATGTGTGAGTGTTCTACGCGACGTGCACATGGAAGGGAAGCCGGAGGTAACAGGCATCCGAACTTTGCACCATGCTCCAATTGTGCGCTGCTCACCTTTGCACCGCTGGCCTTGGAGCCGTCAGGACCGATATTTGCCAGGAGTCCCGCTTTTGCAGCGGGAGACTCGGATGCGACGTATGCGTCGGCGGAAGAGGACTGGGCATACGAGCTGACTGCAAGGGCAGCAAAAGATGTGAGAAGAGACAGACGCATCGTAGCCGGTCAGAAATCGAGCAAGAGAGTGACGAGGGGTGGAGGAAGCGGCCTGGAGACACGATATAGTTCGACCTCCTGCGCATATATAAGAGGTTTCAGCGCTACAGAAATTCACGGGCTCCTTGCAGGGTTCGCTTCGCTGCTTGGTCGCGACTGAGCAGAACGCGTGACGGCATGGCAGAGTGGCAGAAATTGCCGGTGGAGCGTTTGCACATGGTGGCCATAAGGTGGTCACAGATATCTGGCGGGTCAGGCGGACGGTTAGAGGGCGATCCCCGCGCAGGTGATGATACCATTATTACTTACAGCAAGTTGGCAACCGCTCAAGGACATCTTGCACCCTGCAACCCCACGCGCAGCATGATCTGTCGAGGGGCGAACGCAGCTTGAGGCAACGAGGTGCGATGAGAAGTCGTCATCGTGGAAGATGCAAGCAGGTCCAAATCTATCCCGTTGCCGATGTCCGCAATTGCGACGACGGAATTGGCGCTTCTCACGCTTTCACATTAGGCGCGCTGTTCCAATTGGCGGATGCTCCCTCCAGTCCTCACAAGTTTGCCTTTCCATGACTAAGTACTGCACACAAGTAAATACGATTCATTAGAATTGACTCATATCCACTTACTGTGGGTCACTCTTCTAGAATTGTGTATTGCTCCGAGCCTTCCAGAAGTAGAGGTTCCGAATGTGCGTGTGCATGGGTTGCTTCGAGAGGCTACTCTAATTTCTGGCTCGCGCATGTCGTAATTGTAATTGTTCGATATCCGTGACAGATTGCTACCTACAAAGGTTCTCGGAGCCGAGATGAGCTCCAACACATGGGTTTTGCAACGAGGTCAACAGAGTGGTGGATCCTGGCATGTTACGTATCAAACAGGTAATCATCAACTGTGCCCTGCTACCAGCGAGTATGTGTTCCTAGGGAAGTGAAGACGTCCTAATTAAATCACTTATTTGTACCCAAAGCCGTAGGCAACTGACTGAGTGGAATGGCGGTGAATTTTCGGAGGACACCTGTCCCTGTCCATGTGCTGTCCGCCGACGGGACGAGGCACTCATTTCCGCCAATTAGGCACATACCTCATCCGAACGAGTTCATAGTGAGGAAAGATCGCGGAATAAGCAACAGAGGTAGGACCGGGACCAGGAAGAGGACTGGGACCAGTGACGTCATACCTTCGCATCTGAAGGTGTTTGGCCATGTTAGGATCAGAGGCCGTTGTGCAACACAGCCAAACAGAAGCCGGTCCGGCCGATGGAGCGCCGCTTATCCAACGTCCACTCACTGTGGCCACCATAGTCTGAGTGTTGGCACAGTTCGCATCTTCTCCCTTCTTCGGCAGACTGTAACCACAGGATCCATGGACTACTTACAACCAGCACCACATGCTCATGCGGATCTCGTGGATAGCTTGAACGACCTCATCAACAAGCTGAACATCTCCTTGCCTTTCGTTCTTGAGACTCCTTGGGACCTAACTCCGGGTCTCCTCCTCGGGATCCTCGAGTCAATCCTGGAGTCCCGCCTTCCTATTCCTACTACAATCCGTGCTTCGCGAGACTTCACGAACCAGGTCCAAGCTATGAAGATATTCCTTGGAGTATTCGAGAATGATGTACTCGGTGGCGAAGACGTTGGGCTAAGCGAAGTCGACCCGCGTCGGCTGGCGGCTGGAGAGGAAGAGGAAGTTGAGTTCACCGGTGAGCTCCTGTGTTGGCTTGGGAGGAGGAAGGGCCTCCTCCCAGGTCCATCACAACCTGGGGACGACCGTCCCCCATCCTTACGACCGAACACCCGCCGCCGCGCGACTTCCCCATCCACACACTCCACCATCACCAGCGGAATCCACTCAAATCTGTCTATGATGCAGACCGGCGTGGCCGACTCCGACACGAGCATGTCGTCCTTCGCGTCAGAGCAGCTCACATCCCTCACCCAAACTCTGCCCGACTTGCCCTCGCTGCCGCCCGCCCCTTCCTCCGCTTTTCGCCGCAGCACATCCTCGACGGGCTCTGGCAGGCCGCCACCACGCTGTATCCATGAAGTTGAGGACCCGTCGTTTGTCCTTGATCGCGAACTTGACGTGTCAAACGCGACGTCCATGTGCCATTGCGCGAGTATGGATGGGCGCGAGGACGAGGAGGACGACCTACCACCCCCTGCCAAGACCCCCCTCCCCTTCCGCTATGATGGGTGGATAGACAAGGCAAACGAAACCTCGGAGCTCGAGTCCTACTACGAGCGCCGGTCTCCGCCCCGTGCGCCGTTATCTGCGTCCACAAGTCGACGCGCGAAGTCGTACGCTGGATTGTCCGCATCGCCGTCGCATCCGCATCCACACCCATCCGCTTATCAGCAACCACACCCGCTTTCGGACCGCGACCCCTATCGGATCATGACCCCGCACAACGCTCCGACGACGGAGTATACGCTTGCGCTGCTCAACGAGCGGGCGAGGCTGCTAGACGAACTCGCAAAGATAAAGGCCACCACTTCAGTGGCTATGTAGAAGCGCGGCGCGGGTGTTCGGACCGTGGTTCGTCTCGTATGCTCTCTATTACGTTTCCGCTCGCCTCATATCGTCTGGAGTCTCCGTTTACTGCTTTTATGCGCCGCTCAGGCTTGCTTCTACGCTAGCGCTACGGTATATGCTTCCTTACTTCTGTAAGCTCCGCGATTTGACGTTAGTCCCGCTGTCTAACTCCCCTCTTTCCCCCCTCCTTGCTATCGTCGTTTCGCGTACGCCCGCCGTCCTCCCCCATAACCACCAGCCCATCCGCCTCCCAATGCACGTTTTATAGCATCCGGCGACACGACGCATGACGCACTTGTGTCGGTTTGTGTACGCGTCCGTTTCGGGTTAGACCTGGCAAAAGTGTGGGATCGAGATTTTCTGGGAAAGTCGTCGATCGGCGGGATTGATGCGCACAGAGGCGCGGTCACGGTCAGGGTCTGTCTGCTGCGCCGACGCGCTTCTAGCTCGCTGGCTCGCTGAGTGACCTTGATGCACAGATGCATACCGAGCAGGGGGGTTCACGTCGACATCTACGGTATACCGAGAGGGGTCCAAGGCAATTCCGGCTACTCTACGCCAGCCGAGTTTAGTTGAGCCGACTCGGAGGACCTAAGTATGTACAGTACTTCGCTCCGAGTCCGCGCATTCCTTCGAGGTATCCGCGCGACCATGAGAGGACACATGCATACTTACTATGCGTGCTCGCCGGCAGAATGCGCTTGCGCAGCGCAGACCGCCGACGGGCTCTAGGAAACGCCGACCTTTGCAGTCGCGGGAAAACCCCGGCTGCGCGCCCTGTAGTGAGTGGGGGTGCGAACTTTGCTCGACGCCACCGCTGGCGAAGCTTGGGCAATGGGGTAAAGCTTGGAGAACGGTGCCTCCGATCGCGCCCGCATGGAACGAAGAACTACGGCCGCAGGGCGGGGCACAGGAAGCCAGCAAATACAATCGTGTACAATGGGCAGCTGCATGACGCCTGGCGCACGATTCAGAAGGCACAAGGCGCAAGGGGGAGAGGGGCAGGTAACGCCGCCGCGACATCCTCGGGGGCCGCGACCCGCCTCGAAAGCACGTCTGTATAGGCTCTACTTGCTGCGAACGCGACAAAGGCCCCGCGGGCGCTGCCCGCGACGAACATGGCGTTCAATATCTCAATGTTCAGTGGCAAGGACGAGCACGGGGCCCGAGCTGGCAGGAACGGCGCACGGGCGCGGCGCCAGCGTCGGGCACGGCTGGCTTCTCGGAAATGGAGCGTGTGCAAAGCTGCGGCAGATCGC
>VJXU01003402.1:0-10675 GCA_008694245.1 Ganoderma sp. BRIUMSc | reverse complement strand
GCCTAGGGTCGCCACATATGCCATGCCGAACAACGTGTACGGCAGCATGGACTCGACCACCATGCTCACCGGGCTCGTAAACGCCTTTGCTGCGGCGCTGTCGATGCCAGCTGTCTGCATTTTCCTCCGGATCCACAGGCTGCGCCCGCAGATGAGCGTGGTGCAGAGGCCATTTGTGGCGATCACGACGGTGGAGTAGGAGAGCGCTATTTGTGGCGCAAGGCCGACGAAGAAGTCGGCATTCGGCCTTCCAGAGAAGTAGCATGTGGCGATTCCCAGTGCTGTAGACCCACATTCCGTGTCAGCGTTTGCCGAATACCTACAGCAAGTGCCTCTCCGAACATCATCGGAGAATTAGACATACCTGCCGCGCCGAAGTAGAGAACAGAAGGGAAGATGACCACACGCCAGTCAGCCCAGACCACATATGTACGGTATATCTGTTCGGGAAGCGTTACCCTCGCAGTCAAGGTTTTCGGATGAAGATATAGGCGGTAAGAGACCTCACCAGGAATGCGTCGCTCATGAGGCAGAGGACCACCGACGAGGCGCTCCCTAACGTCTGGTACCACACTGCGGCATGGTCGGCGTAATACTGGCCCGAACCCCCAGGATATCCCTCGTTGATGACCCACATCTCTTGGCCGAAGAAATTCTGCGCGACGAGATATATCGTGATCATCACGATGAGGCCGGTGCTAAGGAGTAGCAGCCACTGGTCGCTGCTTCCCCGGCATTGCGCCGGTCGGCTCCTCTTCAGCAGCAGCCTTGCGCTCATGAGGTACAGCACAACCGCAACCCCTGCAGAATGCAACAAGGTGGTTAGGATTGTTGCACGACTGCGCACGGAACTGAGCTCGCACCGTAGAGGATGGCATTGAAGTTGTCGCCGATGTACCAGCAGTTTTGAAAAATCGCATTCCAGTCCGCCATGTCTGTGCATGAAATCCAGTTTGGGATGGTGAACGATGTAAAAGGCCCTGAAGAGAGCCGATTTAAAAGCACCCATTAGCTCTGGCCCGTGATACAGCGTTAATACGGTACGCGTCCACGAGACTGCATTCGTCATTTCTCGAGGCACGTAAAGGAGGAGCTATATCGCATCTCAAGTTTCAAAAGACGAGGGTAGAGTGCCGAATCAGTCCACCGTCAGCTGGATATGTGGCACCATGAATCATTGTACCTGGCACGAGGTGGTCATGACACATGATGATACCAGGACTTATGACCAGGCCACTCAGGGGCTGGAGGTACGACGGAGAGTTCATTCTCGCGGAGAATTGTGAGTGACAACGTGTGGACGTCAACCGTGATAGATGCGGTTCATGCAGGGAAGTATCTGTCAGGATAGACACAAGACAGAGTCCTAATGATGCTTTGAGGTTGAAGAAGTAAATGACAATTCTGGAGATAGATCCAGAAGTCGCAGTCGGGCTGCGAGTGAGGGACGACCGGACAAGAATAGCATTAGTCACTGCCTCAAATATCTAAAGAGCATTGTGCGCAGGAATTACGGACGCTGTGAAATAATTTCGCCGTCCTAGGATAAGCCTCGTAGTCGCCGGCGTTGGCGGCCAACCAATTTCTTCTACAGCTCGAACTTGAAGACTCGCCTTTCGTCGCCGAGTGTATTGCCGAGGTGCCAGTGGACGAAATATTGAGCAGAATTACTGGCCTCAATGTCAGACTGTCAGGGCAGAGTCATGGTAGAGGTCGAGGTTGAGATAGAGAGATGTGGAGGTACGTGACTGAGGTTGAAATATTGACGCCAGGTCCGGGTCCGAACAGGCCAGAATGAAAGAGGCGCTTCCCTTTTCGCCAGCCGCCGCGATGTATGGTTTGCCGGACGCTCAAGCTACTCGCGCGATACGCACACTCTTCTAAGTATCTTCTCCTCCACCTTTATCCCCTTGAGCATGATTCATGTGACTCCAATCGTGGAACATCTATATTGGAGGAAGTCACGGTGTCAATGCTAAATGACTGGAACGCGCCCTGGAGTCCCGGCTCTGCTGCATAGCCGGATTGCGCGGCACTTTCGGCCGCGGAGAGGTTTGTAGGCCCAAGGTATAGTACTTCGAAGATCCTTTCGGCTGTATAGATGTCTATTCCCACACCAACTCGACAGTACTACCCTAGGGTGAACACAGCTTTCAAGTATACGAATGGCTCCTCTGGACTTCACCTTCGAACTTGTTGCGAAACCAACAGGTATGAGACCGTAACCTTCTTCTGATCTTGCAACCCGTTTGTGAACTATTTGATTTTGCACAGAATGTCTCGCAGAGGAGGCTATCGAGATATTTTCAGGCCTCATGGGAGCAGGTCTGTCCAGCCATTGCGATCACTGCCAAAGACTGACAAGCAGCGAATTTCCGATCCAGATCCTTGCTCAATTGCACTCACCGGTGGAGACATGTCCCTCCTCCCGGACTTTGGGGGTGTTATGGTCCGCTCTCTCATGTTGACCCCCGGAGTATCCCATGTGTACACTGCTCGGGATGAGAACCGCACGCTCGTAGGCTTCACAATCTTTGCCCTACCCGGACAGTTGATGTGTTCCACGTGAGTACCCTCCCTTAGCATTGTTGTTACGTGTCACGGCGACTCAATGCATCGCATAGGGATGAACAGAGGCAGAATGGACGGATGGTAGATTATATGAACAAATTGTCACCTGAAGGGGGGGCGTACTTTGCGGAGACGGTGAGTCTGGGACCTGGACTCCTGGTTATCGTTATCGCCGGGCATGAGCAATGATGCATGCATTCATAGATGGGCAAGGACGTACCTAAGGCCAATGACGAAGCGTTCGCGATGGACTCTTCCGAGCGGAATACGTACTGGTGCAACCTCGCGATGGTGCGGGCGGACCATCAGGGCAAGGGTATCGCGAAAGCTATGTTTGAATTGGCATTCACAGAGGTCAGTCTAACATGCCACTTTATGGCGCCGCTGATACGTACTGCCCATATATAGGCGGCGAAGACGGGCGCGATGGTGGCGTTAACGACCACGAACATACGTAACGTAAGACCCTGCTCTGTAAAAATATCCAGAGTTTCTGACTGGCCTATCGTCGTCGGGCGACGACGCTTTGAACAGGTCCCTATCTATGAGAAGATAGGGTTGAAGCTGTACGGGGAAAAGAACTTCGCATCTCCATGGGTGGAGTGGACACTGTGGTTCTTCGCGAGGGAAACTCAAGCCTAGAGAGTGTGTGGCTCTGGGATTTCGTGTGTGTCATCGAAGTCATTGCTAGCTCGTCAGTCTTCCAGACGACTACCATTGCATGCATGGCTTGGAGTGCCACAGATTCTGCTTTATTCTCAATATTTGCTATGACATAGAATATAGCGTCGACCGTTCACGTAGTGTCTACAAAGTCATACCGTCCACCACGCGTTGTCGGATGGACCGGACATATTGTCATAGGTCCTGTGTGATACGGCGTTCATTCGGACCCGGAGGGCGAACCTTCAAGCAGTGTATGGCACTTACCTGAACTCGTCTTCTGGGGTGTCTGTATCCTCCTCGTACCTATGTAGAATATCCGGTCAGCCCGGTCCTGCCAGTCGATGCGATGGGCCGGCGCGCTCACCAAATAGAAATGTCCACAGAGCTCTCCAGCCTCGTCTTCAACGCCACCACGTCCAAGGAACTCTCGCAGAAGCATGCAACGAAGACCAGCCTCTCCAACGGTGCATCCATGGATGCGCGATCACCGAGGAGGTCCATGATCGCGCCCACCGTCTCCAAAGTAAGGGCGAGAAAGACGAGTTCCAAGGTGCGGACTCGGTGAGCAGAACGATCGCTCAGGGCGGCGAACAGATTCTCCAAGAGGGAGACTGTGCCGCGCTCTGGCAAGGACCCGGAGAACCTCGCCTCAACAGAGTCGAGGGAGAAGCGGCCGAACAAAGCGGTCCACATGTTGGTGGTGACGTCTTGGGGGTTAGGGTACTCGAGGCAGAAGTGGGAGAGGGGCGAGGGGGCGAAGGCGTCGAGGAATGAGATCCATATCGCTTCCGTCAATGTGGGAGCTCCCGGCGCGTTGAAGAACAGCTCGCCCCATATCTTGAGGAACAGAGAGCAACTCTGGGACTGATCAGAGGCAGAAATGGTAGTGATACTGCCGTGGATTGTCAGCGCAAGGATGGTGCAGTGGGGAAGTAATGACCGGAATACGAGTTGGTGGGGGAGGACTGTCTCAAGAGGATCGATTGAGAGGTCGCGGGCATCCTCGAGCGCTCCGTAGTAATCCAATGAGATGTGGAAGTAACCTGACGGCACGATGACATTGTCCAGGACATGAGCGAGCATCCAAGGACGGTCAGAGAGATCTATCCTGTTGAGGTGCGCCAAAGATACGGGACCCATCGTGTCGGCCCAGTGTTGGGCACCGGATGGTAGCCAGATAATACACGAGGGCCCGAGAACAAAACCGCGCAATTCAGGGAAGTTCTGCAGTATCTGCAGGATAGACGTGATGTAGATACCGAAAGGAAGGCTTCGCAGCTCCATTTCGTGCAAGGACATGAGGGAGAAGGTCTCCCACTTTATGTCTATGCATTGAATCTTCAAGGTCTGCAATCGGCGGAAGTTATCGCTGCAGAGATGGAGAGTGCGACACGAAGTGGGGACATCAATGGTGTCAAATTGCCGCCGATAATGCATGACGTACAGCTCTTCCAGTACGTCGAATCTCCTGGTCGATGGCACGAGAAGGTGGCACAACGGCCCTTCTACGTCTAGTCGACGTAGTCTGTGTGCGTGGGGGAGGCATACGTCGAGGATGGGCTGAGTAGCTTCAATTTCAATGTAAGTCTCGATCGACATCGTAAGAGGCATCCCTCTGGAACGCTCCAGGAATGTTGGAGCCCAGGTCCTGGCAAGGTTCGGTTTGACGACGATCAAGGTCCAAAGCTGAGGACATTCGAGTGCAACGAGGCGCCAATAGCGACAGGTCCAGGTGATCCTGATCCAAGTCACGGTTGATTCATACCCGAAATAACGGCTGACTATGCGTATCCAGCTCCATCCGAGAGATAACTGCAATTCTCTGAAGACATGCGCAAGCAATTCGGGGGGAAGCCTGTGGACGGGGGGCAGGACCCGCTCCTAACGGCATGAGATTGATATCTTGGATTTGAAGGGACGCACTTACTACGGCATTTCCCTCCATAACTAGTTGGTTTTTACCTACTACCTGACGATCGGAGGCCTTCCCCCTACTATAAGTCAATTTGGGACCCTCGACAACTTGAATGGGGCCCCGGGCCAGGTGAGTGGGAGACTTCCAACAAGCCAGTAACTTTTCTAATATTTGAACGTCAGCCCCTACAGATTGTCCGAGTCAAATACACTTGCCGTATTATCTTGTGGTCCAACGTTGAGTGCGGCGAAGAAAGCACGAAGAACGTCGAGATTAGTAGTGGTCGATCGGCTGTCGCAAACTTCAACTTCGGCGATTCGCGAGCGGAGCTTGATTAGCTGCTCGCGCTGCGCTGCGCTGGACTCTGAGTCTTCTCTGCCTTCCCCCGGCCCCGAACTTCTACAAGGTATTGAGAACCCAGGTCTCTTATCTACTCTACAGAGGGCATAATGGCGAGTTATTTACACTTCGTTTTCCACGTTACTGGCTAATTGTCGAAACCCCGCTTGGTAGCCGCACTCAGACCCTTCGACCAGGGAGTCGGACTCGGAGCGCGAGGTGGTTTTACCTTCGCTGACTAGCGCAGCCGACCTTCATAACCTGGAGCGTCTTCAAGATTGCAACATGAAGTGCACTTCTAGATTCGCCCCCGGCATACTGGTCAAGTTTCGCTGGCACATGGAAGCCGAAGTCCGCGCCCTCCAGTTCCTGTCCGGGCGGCTCTCCATCCGTACTCCACGTGTCTTGCACCACGCCCCCTTTCCCGAGCCCGATGCTGCTATCGAGGCTTGGGAGTGGTACAAGGGGTGCTGGTACTTCTTCATGGACGAGTGCCCGGGCGTCCCTCTCGACAAGGTCATCGCCGACATGTCCCCTGCCGATCTCGACCACATCGCCGACCAGCTCCTCGTCGTCCTCGAGGAGATGCGTACGTGCACGAGCACGACCCTCGGCGCAGTCACGGGCGGGCCTTACGACAACCACTACCTGCCATATCCATGGCAGCCTCGGCACGCATTCACCAGCGTCGCCAAGTACCTCGAGTACTACCGCGACGTCTTCCGCGACTTCTGCGGGTCCAAGTTCGTCGAGAAGCTGTTCAGCTATTTCCCCGACGGGCCCGACGTCCCCGTGCACCTCACGCACGGCGACCTGCTCCCGAAGAACATCCTTGTCGACGGCTCGACGATCACGGCGATCATCGACTGGGAGACGGCCGGGTTCTACCCCGAGTTTTGGGAGTACTGCAGGATGCACGACCCGAACCTCATCTCTCCGGAATGGGATCGCATCCTCGCACGACTATTCCCTGGCCCGCGGCGGGAGAAGGAGATCCGGGCTGTCGACGATATCCTCATGTATCTTATTGCTAACAATCCTCTGTTTGGATAAAGAGCTTTTGCATTGTGCCTACCATACATCTGCAAACATGGGAATACGAGTTGAAGGTATCCCGCAATGCCACTACTCTGTGGTGCATGTCACAGTGCATGTTTCTAGAGCCCATATAAAGCCACGCGACACCATGTCATGAATGGTGTTGCCGAGTCACATAGGACCTAGAAAGAACGTCAGAGAGTGCATAAAGAGGATTCAAGGCAGCATAGGCGCATCCTCAATGACTCGACACTTGCATAAACTCATCTGGTTCGATAAACCTGCCTAGGTCCGAGTACCTGTAACATACCAATGATACCAGCATTGAGAGAACCCCATCAGCATGAGCCATTATGGTCAGCGCGCACAGTCCTAATACGCTCGAGCTCACCGAATCGACAGTGCCAACCCCGCGTAGCTCTCGAACCGCTTTTTCACAGCCCGCGTGTCCAGCGCGTCCTCGCAGTAGCAACGACTAAAAACCAGGCTCTCCATCGGCGCGCCCATGGCCGCGCGATCGTCGAGGAGGCGGAAGACTGCTTCCGTGGTGTAGGCATTCATCTCGAGACTCTTCAGTTCCAGCGCGCGCACACGGTGTGCGCAGGGCTCGCGCAGACCGGTGAACATGTTGTCCAGCAGGCATCCCGGGGAGGCCGCCGGCGTCCTGCGCCGGTCTTTCCAGTCTTTCCAAGGCTGGCCTTCACAGAACCACACCTTGAGTGTGTCCAGAGTGGGGAAGCGCAAGAACAAGGCGGCCCACATTTGGGGGCTGATGCTTTGCAGAAAGTGATACCGGAGACAGAAGCGCGAGAGCGGCGACCGGGAGAACGCGTCGAGGAGGGGCACCCACGTCTCTTCCGTGAGCGTGGGAATGTTGTGGAAGAATTTTTCCGAGGAATTGAGAAGCAAACTGCGCGAACTGAGCAGCCAGCTGGCCTCGTCAAAGGCAGAAATGTTGACGTCGGTGTAGACAACAACGCTGAGAGTCGTGTAGTATGGCAGGAGAGGTTGGAAAGCGAGCTGGCGAGGGAGGAGCATCTGGATTGGGTGGATGGCATGTTCACTAGACTGCCGATCGTAATTTACGCGGATGATACATTCGCCCGATGGAAGAGTGACATGGTCGAGGACATACGTAACCTCTTGCAGTATACCAGAGAGTACTACGTAGTCAAGGTGCTCCAGAGAGACGATGCCCGACGTGGTGACCTGCAAGTCTCTGGTGGCGGATGGTGCATCCCCATAGCAGGGGAGCTTGAGCACACGCAGCTCTGGAGAATCATGCATGATGCGCAGCAGAGACTTTGTGGAAAGACCTCATCGGTAACACTCTACGGAGAGTTCGTCCAAGGAGGCGAGCGAGAAGGTGTCCCACGCTACGTCTACTAGCCCGAGCGACAACTTCCGCAGCCGGGGGAAGTCGTCACGACTGAAATGGAGCATGGGGCCCGACGCTTCAGACCCTCGGTTTGACAGCTTGGCTTCTTCTAGGATATTGAGTCTTCCGATGAGCCGAGGGAAAATGCCTATCGCCGGCCCTTCGATATTCAGCCGGCAGATCCTGCCTGTGTGAGGGAGGAGTAGAGTGAGGATGGACTCGATGTCCTTCGTCACATGCGACAAAGACACACGGAGAGGCGCTGTCTCGGAGCGACTCAAGAAGACCGGAAGGAAGGACGCCCCCAGGACGGGATTGAGCCAGATCAGCGTCCACAGTCGAGGGGCTTGGACTGCGACGAGGCGCCAATGGCGACACACCGAGGTGATGCGGATCCAAGTCCCTCTACCTCCGATCCGGGATCTGAGGTTAAACGAGGTTATGTCGCCCCAAGACCACCCCACGGATTCTCGTAAGTCTCTGAAGACCTGTTCCAGCAATTCAGGAGGAAGGCGATGCACAGGTCGCTGGGCGGCATCCTAACGATGTGAGATCGATGTTTTAAATCTTGCTCAAAGCACTTACTGGTCCATTTCCTTCCATAATTCCTGGCTGTTACGGTATCCGATGGGCGGATTGCTTTGCGGCTGTGAATATGTATGAGAGCGACGGGGACTCGGGTCTCAGGCGAAGAGTTCTAAGCAATTGATAAATCAGTCACTCGGCCAGGAAATAAAGGAAAAAATTGCATGAATATAACACCGAAGGTATAGGACGGACCTGATGTACAGTAGAAATGAAGAGTGCACATATGCAGAAAGCGAAGACGGGCACTCGCTCATGATCGATGTTCGCCAGCGGAGTCAAGGCGGAGCTTAAATAAGCTATGTAACTTGAATGCCCGACAGAACCGACGGAAGGCTCTAAGTGCGGCACGAGCAACAACATCCAGTATACCGCTCCTACCCATTGTCTCTACCGACCACTGCAAAGAAATACATACAACCTCAATATCCTCGTAGTAAATGTCCGGGTTCTACCCCGAGCTCTAGGAGTGTTACATTTAGTACAGGATGCACCGTAACCCCGGCGGCGAGCCTCACGTCGCTGGGGTGGGGCCGCCTCCTCACGCGGGTGTTCCCTGGCCCGCGACGAGAGAAGGAGATCCGGGCTTGTGATGACATCCTTGTGTATCTGATCGCCAACAGTCCTCTCTGTGCTTGAAGAGTGCTTGAGTTGCATCCTGCCAGCGCCATACGTCCGCATGAATGGGGACACGAGTTGAAGGTGTCCCGTAATGCCATTGCCCTGCGGTGCGTATCACAGTATTACATATTTTTATAGTGCATATGAAGCCGCGCGAAACCATGTCACGAACCGTGCTACCGACTCGGAAACACTCTACAAAGGACGTTAGCCGGAGCATGGAAAGGAGAAAGGCAGCATGGACACAGCCCTAACAACTCGACACTCGCCTAAACTCATCCGATTCCGTGGCCACGCCCCGCACGCTGTACCTGTAACGTTCGAGCATCGAGAGCCCCGTTAGCCTAAGCCGTTATGGTCGAAATGCGCGTGGTCATAGTGCGCGCTGGTTCTCACCCAATCGACAGTGCCAACCCCGCGTAGCTCTCCAACCGTGTCTTCACATCCCGCGTGTCCAGCGTGTCCTCGCAGAAGCAGTGAAAGAAATCCAGCCTCTCCATTGGCGCGGCCATGGCCGCGCGGTCGTCGAGGAGCCCAAAGAGCGCTCCCGTGGTGTACGGACTCAGCACGAGATTACGCAGCTCCAGAGTGCGGACTTGGAGCGCGCAGGGCTCGCGCAGCGCGGCGAACATGTTGTCCAGGATGCGCGCCGTCCCGCGGCCTTTCTGGTCCCCACAGAACCTCACCTCGACGGTTTCGAGGCTGGGAAAGCGGGCGAACATGGCGGACCACATTTGGGAGCTGATGCTGTGCAGAAAGCGATATCGGATGGAGAAGCGCGAGAGCGGGGAGGGGGAGAATGTGTCGAGGAAAGACGTCCATGCCTCTTCCGAGAGCGCGGGCACCCCACCGAAGATTTCTTCCACGAGCTTGATCTCCAAAAGGCTAGTCCTGGACGCATCGAAGGCAGTGATGATGACTTCGACGGGCACGACAAGGCTGACAGTCGTGCAGTGAGGGAGTAGAGATTGGAAAGCCAGCTGGCGAGGGAGGAACATCTGGAGTGAGTGGACTCCATGCACACTCGCCTCCATGTCGTATCTCACGCGGATGGTGAATTTGCCAGAGGGGATGCCGATGATTCGGTCGAGGACATCTGTGACATTTTGAAGTGTTCCAGTGAGTGCTACGTTCTCGAGGTGCATCAGAGACACGACATCAGTGGCCTGCAAATCTCCGACTGGGGCAGATGGTGCATCACGCCGCCATAGGAAACTGAGAACGCGCAATCCCGGCGAATCGCGCATGATGCGCAACAGAGTTGTGGCGGAAATAAATTGCGGGGGGTATCCGACCGAGAGTTCGTGCAGGGACGGGAGCGAAAAGGCGTCCCATGCTACCCTGACCTGGCTGAGAGACAACTTCCGCAACCGGGGGAAGTCATCGCGGCGAAAATGGACGGTGGGACCCGGAGCTTCTATAGCATATGCGTTCGACAGGTCGGCTTCCTCCAGGAACTCAAGTGTTCCGATGAGCCGAGGAAGAACTCCTGCCAACCCTTGAATCTCGAGCCGGCGTATCCTGCTTGCGTGATGGAGGAGCGAACTGAGGACGGGCCCGCC
>VJXU01003393.1:0-13891 GCA_008694245.1 Ganoderma sp. BRIUMSc | reverse complement strand
CGTGCACCCGCGCTCGAGCGCGTCGACTGCGTGCTCGGGACGTTCACCGACGCGCTGTTCGCGCGGCTCCCTGCGAGCGTGAGGGAGGTCAGGCTCGTGCTATGGGGGGCGGAGTGGTTCCCGTACGAGGCGGGCCTCGCGCATCTGCTGGAGCGGGCGGGGCGGGGTGAGATGCCGGTGCTCACTGAGATCGAGATATTTGCGCAGAGCGCGGCGCTGAGGAACCAGCTCGTTGGGCTCGCGTCTGCTTGTGGTGAACGCGGTATCACGCTACGATGGACGGATTGATGGATGGTTCGCTGTAAGATAGACGTCGCCGACCAGAAGAACGCGTAGACTCAGCGGACCTGCAAGTAGTAATGCAATGTAAGCCCAAGTTCCAAAGTACGGAAAGTGCCCACACTGCAGTAGCCTCGTCCATTCAATGACACGTATCATGAGGTATTGAGCTAGAGAGAAAATAAGGAGTGGCGGTGAAGATTTGTCCTTGTGTACGCCATTTGCGGATGCTGTGCTCGGGCTTTGTACGTCCAAAAGCGGAGTTTCAAGCTAGCTGGCGACACCCTCGGCAGCCGAGGACTTTAGGTCTCGACCAAATGTAGATGTTGAACTTTTAGGGAAGAGAACATGGGGCGAGGCACATACATACGTTTGTACGTGAATACATCAGGTCATAACATAATGTGGGTCTAAGAGAGTGTGTTTACTATCTAATGGCTCCATTGGGTGGCTGGGAACAGCGAGAACGCCCAGAGTTCTGACCCGCAGAGTAAGGTCCCCGAATTGTCCATCAGTCTCCATGCACGCCGCAGAATGCAGCCCGATCAGCCGGGAACTTGAATGTCTCCACGGAACAGGCGAGGATGCCGCGCAATCTGCATGTCCACGACGCCAAGTCACGGTCGCCCTCGCAGTCAGCGAAGACCCCAGTGCCACCGATGCTCGATCGTGTTTGCGACTAGGCTGGATAGCGATGTTCTCAGTACGAAATGCTACTTTTCTGCGGATGCGTTCGAAGACGCTGCGAGAGTACGAACCATCTTTCTGCAGCTATTCCACACCCTTGAAACGAGAGGCACGGATGGACGCCATTTTCGGGCTGAGCGCCGCCCAGACACATGTCGCGAGCATCTAGCAACGACAGTCAGCTATTGCGCCCCAGTGAAGAATCTGACGAAGGGAACCCATCTGCGTACAATGAACGCCGACGAAAAGTACACTATCCGATGACCATATTTGACACTGACGGGAATTAGTAGGAGCCTTGTCCGCGCGAGCGGGAGTATCGGAGGCTGAGTTCGAACGGCTAGACAGGCGGGGAACTCGGACTCGTAAGGAACGGGCCCTCGGCGCACATGAATATGGCAGTCCCAATGAAACTGGAGCTGAACGAATATGCTACATCGTCCACCGGCACGTTGAACTGTGTCGCCAGCACGAAGTATCCAGGGGTGGCGAAACTGGCAAGCGTGTCTGAGAGGCTTGAAGCGAACGCTCTGCTTGTTGAGTGCGGCGGAGAACGGAGTTGGGTGAGTGACGTGAATATGTATGACACTGAGGGAAGTCCGAAGACGGAGCCGTGCTCACAGCGTCCAGAAGCACGCCTCCTTCTTCCATCTGGGCCAGTTCAGGCTACCATAGTATGTATGGTCCGGCGTGACGAAGTGAGAGTCATGGGCATGCCGCGTAGGGCGAAAGCCTGATGACGTACGGATCACAGGGGTCGTCCGAAGGCTGAGGAATGAGCACGATGTGGGAGCACTTGCCGGCGCCGCGCTTGAACCCGCTCGCATCGCCTGCGGTGAGATGGCTGCCCTTCGCCGACAGGAGCCCCGTCCCTGGGACGTTAACCAGCTTGTGATCGTCTAAACGGCGATCATTGTCAGCGTCGCGCTTGACGGGAGGTACGTGCGACCATGTGCGACCTGGCACGCACTGAGTATTCCGAAGGGCATGTCGTTCAGGACAATCGAAGGAGGCGGATGTGTGCAGAGGAATGCAGCATCACCCTCCTGTTACTGCAATATATAGTGCTGGACGGGACAAGGGCATGCGGCTACATTGGTGTCGCACCGACAAGGCTGACCATGACCAGTGGCGTTCACTGTGGACACAAGCAGGGTAGTCGACCAGCTGGCGGGACCATCCAGGAGCGTATGCGGTCAAGCAATTCTCCCATAAAAAGGAGTTGTGATAAGCTGAGGGCTTGCAAGATTCTGCAAATTTGCGCGAGACGTACGGTAACGTCTAGACTCCGAGATGCTGCCAGGTAGTCCCGTGACTGCGAAGTTTCCGATTCGTCAATTTGGTTCTATGAATGCATGATTTGATTAGAACGCACACAGACCAACTCACTGGCATATCAATAGCAGTATGGAAGATCATAAGAGAGAAAACATGTCTCCACGGAGTCCACCGTGCACGGAGCAGAGCTGAGAGAACCCGGCCGAAGAACACCGCGGGTCTGAACTCCGGCAATGACCGGGTCGGGATCTTCCTCAGGGCGTCTCTGTCCCGGATGTTGCTCTTGACCATCATCTACGACGCTGTGGCATGCTCGCCGCCCTCCTGTCCTCTCCTTGTCCATTTTAAACTCGACGCTGTAACTGTAATATGCTGGCTATTAGGAGGACAATCGCGCTGTCCAGTCCTGGGTTCCTGTCGATGCGCCTGGGAGACCCGCTGCGGCACGCGACGCACGTTACCTCTGCATTTGGTATGTAGTAAGTACCCGGGCGTTCACGGACCTTGGACTGCTGGCTGCCACCCGTTACGGCGTCGTTCCATGCCTGGCTTTCATTGAGTGGCCCCGAGGACATTGTCGCGCGTTCAAAGTCGAACTTTTTCCATTCACAGCGCGTCTCGACACGCCGTGGGCTGTCCTCGCCTGCGGCGCGGTGAGTCCGCGACCATGCAGAGCGTTGGGAATGTGGGTTCGCTCGCGGCCTGTTTTGGTATGCTTGCTGACGGTGTCTTGATACTATCGCTTGCATCGTTACTGGAGCTGCAGCGCGCCAACGGCGCGATAGATCCTAATCGATTGGTAGGCAGGCCCTGCCCTCTATCCGCGCGGGAGGTAGGGTGGCCTCCGGGGCGGACGTCGCCCATGTGAAGAAGTGGAAGAGATTAAACCCCTCATTTCCGGGAAAGCTTGGCAACGGACCCGCGCACCATCTTCAACACCGTGCATCAAGTCTGAGGCTGGAGGCCCACATCTGTGTCCGTACGTCAATCTACCCGATCATTCTTGGCAGACGGGTTTTGAACTAGAACTCCCCACCTAAATCCCAGATCTCAGTGCCCGCACGGACCTGCGTCCGGCGAGGTGAGGTTTCAAGCAGCATATTCAATGTCATGAGTGCTGGCATCGACATCCTCAGTCGCGACGATATCTCCCACCAGATTTGGAACGCCTCAACAGTCCGCAGCCGCAGGAATATCAACGTGCACGAGGCTCGCGGGCCATCCGTCAGATTGGGAAGTCCTCCACAGACGTTGTCTTGTGTACTGCGGGGCACGAGCTCTGTGGCACCGCGGAGGCGAATTGCGAGCCGAAGATGGCGCGCGTGCAAGGTATGCGCAGCGCACCAGGGAAGGAGATAGGACGCTTCCACAGCGTTCATCGTGCCTGTTACGCGCGTGCCGTCGGACGTTTGATGAACGTAGACCCGGCTGAGCTTTAGTCCTGCGTATGGTACATTGGTACTGCTACCTCAGCTTCCGCTTTCATGGCGGCGAGACCTTAGAATTCCATGAGGCACCGTGTCCCGTACAAGCCCTCATCTGCGTCACAATTGTATCAAGGCCGGGATCGACAGATGTAGGATGCAATGAGCGGTATGCGTTGGAGGCGGATATTCCTTCCTGTGGGGGTTCTCACCTCTGTGCCGTTTACCGGCTTCGTGATGCCCCATTCCACCTTCCCACACTCCGCGATACGGGGTTCGCCGCCCACTGCGACGGAGGCTAGGGGGTCATGGTGCTGCGCCGAACAAGGGGATGTTTGAAGGTGAGCTTTCCATTCAAACTTCCTTGCTCGAGCGCAGTGCCTATGGGTCCAATAGGTCACGGTCTCCCGCCCTACGTGGCGAGCTACACATCCTGACATTATACTTCAGGAAAAATGTGAGTGTCTACAGCTCGACAAAGCTCCGCTCTGTTGTGCTAACGGGCTGCTTATTGGGCTATCTCCCTCAAAATCTGCGGGCCGAACATCGTCCCTGGCTTGTTCCCCAGAGAGGTACTTTAAATGCAGCGAATTAAGATTGCAGCGCGAACGTCGTGCATGCATCGATCCTACCTGCCACAGAGGCCAGCCAAGCTTCATTTCAGCTCGGAACAAGGATACAGCACAGGCGTCGGATCCCGCTACGCATGTATGTATGTTCCCCAGTTCTCCTACCGTGCGCAGTCTAGGGGTATCGTTCCGTCTCCAACCTCGTTGTGGCTTGCCGCCACCGTCTCAAGACCTCGGCTCGCTTCCTAACATGTCAGAATTTCGGCTCCCTCGAGATCTCTAGAGATCATTGCGGGCCTCTGCATTTTCGGGGCTGGGGACGATCAGCCGACTGCCCGGCCTGTGGCGACATCATCTGCAGCCGGGACTCGGGGCCGCCGCCACGCGGCCGCCCATGCGCTCTCTGTTCCGCTATAAATTGCAGCGGCAGTGGGAGAGTGCTGCAGGCTCCGCGTCCCGCCTGCCCACCCAACTACCCTTGCCTTACTCGGAGTTCGCGACATGCCCTTCGGAATACTTGGTCGGTGCCAAGCCATGCGCCTCGCTCGTAGTAAACACGCATTGACGGTCTCCTTCTCTAGATGACCACAAGCTGGACAGCGTGCCCGGGACTGGCATCCTGTCGTCGAAGGACGCACAGCTTACGACGGGCGATGCAACTGGGCTCAAGCGAGGTACCGGCAAGCACTCCGACGTGGTGCTTCTCCCTCAGCCTTCGGACGACCCCTGCGATCCGTGCGTAGCGCTTCAACACATAGTATTTTTCACACTACTTGCTTACGACCACATAACGACGTGTGCTGCAGTTTGAACTGGCCTAGGTGGAGGAAGGAGACCTGCTTCTGGACGCTGTGAGGAGCATCGTTCTCTCGGAGTCGGACGCGTCTTTCCATGGCATTCAACTCATCAGTCCCGTTGTCTGGCCCCACCGCACAGAGTGTTCATGACAGGCCTTGCGGATACTCTGCTGTTACTCGCCTCCCCCGGGTATTTCCTGCTAGCCAAGGAATTCAACGTCTCGATAAATGCGGTCGTGTCTTCCTTCAGCACGGTCTTCGTCGGGCTCTCTGCATGCATGTACGTTGCCCGTCCTGACACTCCGAGTCCTGTTCCCCATACCGTAGCCTGGATTCTGACTACTTCGCCGCAGGCTCCTCCTGGTCCCCATCAGCGTGAAGTACGGCTATCGCATAGTCTACCTTTGTTCGGCATTCCTGGTACGCAAATGTATACTGCTACTGGGGGCGCTGTTCCTTGAACAAGAAGACTGACAGCCCCGACGCCGTCACTAGATGTTCATGACGTGCGTCTGGGCCGCCCTCAGTCCCAACCTGACCTCGATCCGTGCTGCTCGCATATTCCAGGGCTTTGGAATGGCCGCCACCAGATGGTATGTGCTCACGGTGCCTCACACATATGGAAGACTCTTCTGAAGAGCACTCACGATACAGCCTTGTGGCCAATACGATCGAGCACCTGTTTTTGTGAGTCTAGTATCTACCGTTCCCAACGGACGAATCTTGGTTGGCCATGAACTAACACGATGCGCATAGCGTCCATGAACGTGGCCTGCGTTCATCTTTATGGACGCTGTTCCAAGCTATTGGCGAGATAATGTGAGTACTTGGATACACAGTATGGATATCATAGGAGAATGGTGTGTGCTGACGAGGCGCGAGCAGGGGGCTGCTCATAAATGGCTACGTCATCCAGCTGCTGTCCTGGCGGCATGGGTTCTGGTTCGCAGGCATTGCGTGCGGGTTGTGTTTTATTTGTGTGCTCCTCTTTGTCCCCGAGGTGAGTGGTATCCTCATCTCTACACTACTAAGTCCCTTTCGCACAAGTCTGAAGGATGGCATCTAGACGACCTATCGCCGTCACGAAGCATCGTCCAAACAAGAGTCCGCAGGCGAAAAGTTGAAGGTCAATACCGACTCAGAGAAGGCTGACCCTGAAATGGTGCCACGGGCACCATCGTCCGGCAAGTTGAACGTCGATCCGAACCCGCTGTCTCCAAATTCGCCTAGCGGTATCTCCTATCTGAAGATCTACAACGGCACCTTCTCCGACGAAAGCATGCTGAGAATTTTCCTGGGGCTTTTCCCGTTCATCTTGTCGCCTGTGGTGCGTTTCCCCACCAGCTCACATCTATGTGTTATGACCTCATTCCATCGGGTGGGGATCGTAGACATGGTTCTCGTTCTTGGGTGCCTCAATCCCATCGGTCCTATTCCGTATGTACTATGAGGCATGGAGAGCCTCCCCCGGCATACGCTGACACGCGGCGCAATACAGTTGTCGTCTCCTCGTGCTCGTCCACGATCTTCACCGTGACCTATGGCTTCAACGCCGGCCAGATCGTGCGTCTTTCTCCTAGAACCTAGCACCCTCCCGTCAAGTTACGACGACATTCGGTCCTTGCTCGGCTCCCGACTGACTGACTCTGACTCTTCACAGGGCCTCACGAATGCCGGAGCCATCGTCGGGATGGTCTTCGCACTCCTCGCCGCCGGACCGCTCCACGACTGGTGGATCGTCTGGATGGCGCGGCGCAACCGCGGCATCTACGAGCCCGAGTTCCGGCTCCTCTTCACTCTCAGCTTAGTGATCGGCGCGCTGAGCTACATGGGCTGGGCGATCGGGAACGACAACCACATGCCCTGGATCGGCGCCGTCGCATGCGTCGCGTACGTTCTGTCCCTCCTGCTCCGCGGCGTCTGATCTTCTCCGAACCATTAACCGCCCTGTCACAGCATGAACAGCTTCACCATCTCCGTGGCCACCGCGACGCGTGTCGCATACGTGATCGACGCGCACGGGGCCAACGCCGCGCACATCCTCACTGTCACCGAAAGCGTCATGTACCTCCTCACCTACTCCGCCACGTTCTTCGCCAACGGGATCGTCCTCTCCGCTGGGGTCCGCCGCACGCTCCTCGTCGTCGCCGCGATACAGGCCGCGTGCTGGCTGACGTGCGTCCCGGTCTACGTGTTCGGGAAGCGGGTGCGGTCGTTCGTGAGTACTTGGGACTTGTAGTGTCTTCGTCATGCTTCTGGCAGCTGTGAGGGTGGCTGAATTCTGATTTTGATCTTTTTTTTAAATTGCAGATCGCCCGCCATCCTCGTCTCTTCCGCGGGCACGACCTCATGCTCCCGCCGTCCCGCAACTCGGACTCCTCCACCTGTCGACCTTCGACTGCGGCCAGTGAGTGCGACTCCGAACGTTGAGTGCTGAACATCCGAGCCACTGGGCGACGGCGGACACTAGTAGCATGCACCGTTGTGCACTGTGCACGAGCAGACGGACGTCTCTCAGGGAGCTTCTCGCGTCTCTAGCGCTGTGCGCGACGGGTTCGATCACTGAATGTTAAATAATAATGACCGAACGGCTGCCACACGTACATATGACCTCCCACTGCAGATGTACTTGCGATCTCTCTCTGTCGCGGCTGCAACAAATGTAAACAGTTCCTCTCGTCTCTGGTTCAATCGCAGAAGACTGGCTCTTACCTGGACCAAAACCTGCCACACCTGAGTCTCAGCTTTTAAATGTCCGCAGGCGAGGTTATATGCGAAAGTCTAGAATATTATGAACATGCTGGCGACGGCAAGGCTCAAGCTGGGTCTGGCGTCTATGTTCTCCCCGTTGTTTTTTCGTTGCGCCACCACGCGCGCTCTACTTACACACCGTCTGCGTTGTCTCAGGTCTGCCACCAAGCCGTCCGTAGACGGCTTTCTGGCAGGCGAAAATGGGCTACTCTTTGTGCTTTAAGTCTTTTCATTGCTCTGTCGCCAGTATCACTGCCACGTCCTCCACTTGCCAGGCTGTGGCCTCACAGCGAACTAGCCGTGGTCCGATCCTCAGGCTTGCCGGCCAACGTATGACTGGACTCCGAACGGCGACTTGCAAAAGATACCATGCATGTGCCCTTTCCCATAACGGATGCTGTTCGCCGTCTCTCTGTTAGAGAAGGTACGCCTGTTCCTGTTTTGGCGTTAGATATCAGCATCCACGCTGCGGGCGCAGCTGCTGGGTCTGCGGAGGATCCCTGCTCTTGAAACACCACACGGCGGACTTACGTGAGTGGTTTGAGCCCATTATCCCGGCCCATCCCCCGGGTAATTGTGACCAGCATGCAGATGTTCGATGGCCCACGAAGTTTGCAAGTGAAACTTCATGCCCGGTTTATCTCCGAAAGAGATGCATTGAGCAGCCCGAGCAATCGTGCAGCACGAGCACTGCACGCATTGATCCTGCCCACTGCAGGAGTCCAGGTGATGGTTTCGGACAGCAACGAGGATGCAACGCAAGCATCGGACCTGCCGAGTACGTATGTATGTTACCTTCTCCAACCGATAACAGGTACTCATACCTCTCATTCCAGCTTCATAACAGAAGAAGCTGGATGATTGGCCCCTTCTCGGGCATACTAATGATCGCTCCATCTTGCCTGTTCGGACGATCGGTCAATTTCTCGGCCTGTCACAATGGTGGTGTCCATCCTCTGAGCCGCTGCCATGCGGCTCTAGTACACGCACTCTTTATTTGACGTTATATACTGCAACCGCAGGAGGGTGGCCCTGAAGGCTCCTGCCCCGCACATCCCCTCGTTTGACTCTTGCCCCAAGTGTCATGCCTTTTGGAATACTTGGTACGTGCCCAGCCACACACCACTGCTAGTGAGCAGCACGGTTACACTCCTCTTCTAGACGACCACAAGCTGGACAACGTGCCGGGGACTGGACTCCTCAGGCTGTCGGCAAAAGGCAATCAGCTTGCCACGGGCGATGCCAGCGAGCTCAAACGCGGGTCGGGCAAGTACTCCCACATTGTGCTTATCCCTCAGCCCTCGGACGATCCATGCGATCCGTACGTCGTGCCCTTTGCCTGACACTCGGCTGCTCTAATGATCGCACCCAACGACGGCAGCTTGAACTGGCCCAGGTGGAAGAAGGAGGCCTGCTTCTGGATGCTGTGAGCATGTCCCCGGGCCGGTCTCGCTTTCCCTCTTGCATTCACTCACCGGCCCCGTACGGTCCTCTGTCGTGCTGCGCCAGAGTTTTCGCTTCCGGCCTCGCAGATACACTCAATACTTTCGCCACCGCCGGATACGTCACGTTGGCAAGGGATTTAAACGTCTCGGTTGACGATGTGGCATCTTCCTTCAGCGCAAGCTTAATTGGCATTGCTATATCCGTGTACGTTGCATTCCAAGTAACGACCCCGGGCCCGTGCAATAGTCGATTGAAGGTCGCTGACATGGTGACCGGGTCTAGGCTCCTACAAATCCCCATCAGCGTCAAATACGGCCATCGGATAGTGTACCTTCTGTTGACATTCTTGGTACGTACACCAGTCTGCTTGCTCTGGTGTTGTTGTTCATCACACCACAATAACTACTAACTGCCGATGACAGATGTTCGTGACATGTGTCTGGACAGCGCTCAGCCCGAACGTTGCATCCATCCATGCTTCTCGCATATTTCAGGGGTTTGGAGCAGCTGTAGGCAGATGGTTTGTGCTCAGTACCTACCAACTGTGTAAGCACAGTACTAAACATCGCTATTCAGCCTCGTCACGAACACAATCGAACACCTGTACTTGTACGTGACGTACACCCTCCTTAACAATTTATGCCTCGCGAGCTAACATCATTATCATTTTGAAGCGTTCACGAACGCGGCTCACATTCGTGTATGTGGATAATGCTTCAAAGCGCAGGTCAGATACTGTGAGTTGCGTTTGCGTGTTACGCTGGGCTTGGTCTATGGTGCTAACGATCTGGATGCGGGCAGAGGAAACCTCGCCAATAGCTACGTCATAGAGCTGCTGTCCTGGCGGGCTGGATTCTGGTTCGCCAGCATCGCCTGTGGGCTATCCTTTATCAGTGTGCTTCTGTTCGTGCCTGAGGTGAGCATGATCCATAGCTCTCATTGCTGAGCCAGTCGAACTGACCAGTGACTGGGCCCAGACAACTTATCGTCGTAGACTATCCACATCGACTACAGGCAAGGAGTCCGTGAACAAGCACGACTTAAAGAAGAGACCCATGGAAAATTGCCAGTCCGGCCCCAACGTTACATCGGCAAACCCAGCGACCTTTCTCTCCCAGCTCAGGATCTACAATGGCACTTTTTCTGAGGAACGCTTATGGAGTCTTTTCTTACGGCCATTCCGGTTCATCTTCTCACCTGTGGTACGTGACTATATGCGCTAGCTCACGGGTGCACGTGCATCACCTTATTCTCCTCCATTCAAAATCCTAGATGTGGTTTGCACTTTTCAGCGTATCGATCCCAGCGGTGTGTGTTTGTACGTATATTGTCACATTCCACCTTCTCGTCACCACGAGATTGAAGACTAATATGATCTACTCGACGTAGCCTTCGTCACAGTGTGCTCCTCCACAATCTTCACAATGACTTACGGCTTCAATTCTGGCCAAATTGTATGTCGTCCTCCGATAATGCTCAGCGGAGTTTCCTTTTTCTCACACAGCAAGTCCTTCAGGGCCTGACAAACATCGGAAACATCGTCGTGGTCATCCTTGCCCTGGTCATCACAGGTCCCCTCAATGACTGGTGGATCATTTGGATGGCCCGTCGCAACGGAGGCATCTACGAGCCCGAGTACCGCCTCGTCTTCATGCTCAGCATGCTGCTTGGCGTGTTTGGATACTTGGGCTGGGCGATCGGGAACGACCGCCATATGCCGTGGATCGGAGCAGTCTCGTGTCATGCGTACGTCCTGTCCCCAGGCTTCCCTCATCTCATAGACCTCCCAGCATGCTCGAGCCTCGTATCTCGTCCCCACCCCTTCCCTCAGCCACCCGTCTTCCCTTGTGAATCCCTCCCCGCACGCCTGCATAGCGTCTGACTCCTCGCATCGCTACCACAGGTTGACGCACCTCAGCTTCGTCGTGTCCGGCTCGACGCGGATCGCATACGTGATCGACACGCACGGCGCGGACGCGTCGCACGTCATCGCCCTCACCGAGTTCGTCATGCACGCTGTCTCCTACGGCACGACGTTCTTCGCGAACCGCCTCATCCTCTCCGCCGGCGTCAAGCGTACGCTCCTCGCCGTCGCCGCGATTCAGGCTGCGTGCTGGCTGACGTGCGTGCCGATGTACGTGTTCGGGAAGCGCGTGCGGTCGTTCGTGCGTACTTCGCTGTTTATTTCTGTCGCTGACGCTGACTGACTTCGCGTTATTACCGTGTACTGCTTACTACTAGATCGCGCGCCATCCTCGCCTGTTCCGCGGGGACGCGCCCGCGGCGCCGGCCACTGGCGGCGACTCCGACTCCGACTTGGACTCCCAAGGCCGAGCAGCGACTGCGTATGAGCCCGACTCCAAATGTCACGTCGGCATCGAAACGTTTGAAGACGTCGGACAATAGCGGACACTGGTATGTGCTGCACCGCAGTGCATCAGACTCCAAGAGCTTCTCGCATCTCTGGCGCTGTGCGCCTCTCACGACCACGACCACGACCACGGCTACGACATAAACGATACCGACCCTCGCGAACGGCTGTATGACTACCCACTGCCTATGGCGGGCCTCTGACTTGTGACTCCGCCGTGAATCCGCCACGAACACCTCGCGCGCTCGCTGGTTTCTCTCCGCCAACCCCGCTCCGAGCGCCAGTAACGTCGTGATCCGCATGTAATGATAAATTGTTGACGTTGAACCTACGATACGATACGATGCCTGCGCCATAACCCCCGACCTGTTCATCTGCATTCACAGCATCGATATTAAGCGTGTACAGTGCCCACCTGGTCCGAGTCGACACCGCTCAGATGGCTCATGCGCATATTTACGAGTCACCACAGCGAAATTCCAGTTGAGACCACGAGACCTCTCATTCAAAGGGTTTAACCTTGAATCGGCGCATGCATGCCTGGCGCTGCCTTCTCTCCGTTCTCCGAGCCTAGATCTCGAGCGACTCCCAAGTTCGCCCCGATCATCCACCTTGTCGCCCAAGGCAGGCGATAGATGACCTATGTGCGCGAAGGGAGGATGGTCATATAACGCACTCACCGTGTCTCCGAGTGGCTCGACAACCCCACAACTTAACTTGGTGCCTGCCCCTGCATCCGGACTCCAGCCCCCATCCTCACGGTCAAACACGCGCTGCCTTCCACGGTCCCAGGAAGGCTCACCTCCGGGGCACCCTTCCTCCGTTGCGCAGACGCGGGATAGCCCGATGTCTGCCTCGTGCAATTCATCGTCTCCTTGAAGGTTAATCATTTGCCCATCACGGCGCCGTCTCGACTCGACTGCGGCGTGGTTAATACATTAAACAGGACGCCTGTGCGCGTTAATCCCAGTGCAGAGAGCGCTCATACACGGCTTCCGAGTTTGATCCTCACGGAGTCCGTCGTGCCGCGCTAAGTACTACGTACATGGCCCTCGACCTGCGCCGCGAGTGGCTTCGTATTCAGCTCCGAAGTTGCTGCTACAGGTGATTCACACTGCCCGTGCATGACCGGCGGCGGTATGCGCACCATCCCCGAGTCCAATATTAATGCTTAATAATGGGATTTCCTCAAGGGTCTCCGCGCGTCCATCTCTCACCGGAGTCTCGCTGCTCTGCAGATGGTCCTTGGAGCTCCGGTCGCGCGGCGGAGTCTCAGCCAACCCTAGCCTGATCTTGCACTTGTTGAGCAAGCCTAAGGCTGCGCCGGTCCAGGACACCCTAGCTGAAGAATCTGGTATGCCATCTTTCTCTTCAACGCGAGCTACCAGGCCATGGCCAGCACCAGGCCTGCAGGAATGAGCACGGTCGCGGGCTCTAATCCGACTCGGGCTCGTGGTGGTGACCTAGTACGCACAGCCGCTGTCGGAGGTGTCGTTATCGTTTCCGGCTCTACTCCGAGTCTGCGAGCGGTAGTCGAACCTCAGTGAGCCTCGACGCGGTACCGGTCCTCTTGACTCGGTCAACACAGCTGTGACATTTGCAACTCCTTCAAGGGGCACCGGTGGGTCGAGCCTCGTGCGTCCGCAACACATCCCAGTACTAGTTAAGCCTGCTGCCAGTTCCGGCGACTAGGAGGGCCAGCGCTCGGTGTTGGAGTCGTGCCATCAGAGTACTTACTCTGTGGACGGCCACCGTGACGCCGATGGCACATGTCCGCGGGCGAGTCCTTCTTGCGTACATCTAGTGCCTTGTATAGTGTGCGTGGAGGCCAAGGCGACAACGTGAGTCTGCTCGGTCAGACTTGGACTCGACGGGCCTGGGGCCAGCGAGGAAATTTTACGGAGGAACGTCCGGCCTTCAAGTTCGTAATCTCGTGAAACCATAGGTTCATCAACGTCAACGGCCGGTAGCTCGTTTGGCATTGGTCGTAGCATCTACATGGTCAGAATATCGTGCGGCGGTCGTGGGCGCACAGCGCGAGAGAAGACCCGTGGAGAGAAATATACGTATACATCTAGCCCTGCGCACGCGAGGGCGGGGATGCTCGTCCTCATCGTTCCCCCGGGTGGGGCGGCAGGCTAAGACGGCGGGAGGTCCCCGCGAAACAGTCGGGGGTGGCGCGCGATCTGCACCGAGTGCCTTAAATCAGTGCCCAACAAATGCACGAAACACGCCAACGCAAACAAAACCACAACGCGACGAGTATGTACTCACGAACGACCGCACGCG
>VJXU01003383.1:0-24943 GCA_008694245.1 Ganoderma sp. BRIUMSc | reverse complement strand
GCCTTCATCCTCTTCCGCTCCTCGTTCATCAAGAACCAGCACGTATCCTCCGAGGTCGAGACCAACCACAGCACGCTCTCCAAGATCATCGGGCTCACCTGGCAGAACCTGCCGCACGAGGAGCGCCAGGTGTGGCACACCAAGGCCAAGGCCGCGCTCGAGGAGCACAAGCGCAAGTTCCCCCAGTACGCCTTCCGCCCGCTGCACACCAAGGGCACGGCGGCGGCGGGGGCAAGGTGCGCGAGGTCGAGCCCAAGGACATGAAGCGCTGTGAGAAGATCGCGCAGCTGCTAATCGAGGGCATGAAAGGCGCTGCCCTCGACGCTGCGATCCAGGAGTTCGACAAGCACCACGTCCCGGAGGTCGTCACCCGTTTCGAGGCGCCCATTACTGCCCGCCACTACCGCCGCTCATCGTCCGCGCCGGCGCCCGACACCGAGCATACGCCGTTCCTCAAGCAGGAGGAACAAGCGCCCTCTCCCTCGTCCTCCAAGCCCAAGGCGCTGAAGGTCCGTTCGTGCAGTTCGCAGCCGGACGCCACGCGCTCGTCACCCGCGTACGAGTGCCCGACGCCTTCGCCGCCTTCGGAGGCAGACACGGAGAGCGACTACTACAGCTCACCCGCGCCTTCGTCGCCGTATCCCCAACCACCGTCGTCGCCATACCCACAAACACCAACCTACGCACTCCCTCCCTCGCACCCTTCCTTTGTGAGTGGCGCGTTTACCTTTGTTCTTCAAAAATTTCCCTGCGCCCAATGTCATGTTCGAGCGCTGTTATTGACGATCCTTTGCAGGACTTTTCCACATTCTCTTTCGACAGTGCCGACACGGCTCCTGCGATCTCCTACCAGCCCTGCGATCCGCTCGATCAGCAGTACGAGATATACGCACCACAAGACTCGCAGGAATCCTTCATTTCCTACGGCGACCCGCGCAGTCTCACCATCAACACTTCCTTCGCCGGCAGCTGGACCACCTCGTCCTCGCCGCTGTCGAGCATCCCGGGGACGCCGCAGATGTACACCGCAGTACACCCGCCGTGCGATCCCACGACAGTCATCGACACCTGTTTCCACCCATTGAGCGACGTCTACGATCCGTCCGCGGACTACTTACCTCAGCCTCAGGACCCGGGACATCACCACCAACTCTATTCTGCAGGCGTGCCTGTCTCCGTGCCCGTTCCTGTTCCCGTCTCTGCGTACTGCGCGCCCCACGGCCACGGCCACCCGCACGGCATCGACTCCAGCAGCATAGACATGGACCTGGCGTACGGGGCGGCCCATGCGCAGGACTTCCGCGGCGTCCCGCCCAAAGACGGCTTCTCGCCCTTCTACGGGCGACAGGCTCTTGATGCCGCCGTGTATGCGCCGGCCTCGTACATGGCCCCCGTGCCATCGTTCATGTAGGCCCCGCTTCCCTGCGCCATCCGAACTTACCTCTCGTTATTTTGTTTATTGCTATCTCATTCCCATCTCTCTCCACCTCTCTCTCTCTTCGCGCTGCCCCTTCCTCTCGTCTCGTCTGGCCCCGCCTCGCCCTCGCCCCGTCTTCCCCTCCTCTCTCTGTTCGCCTGATTCCGGCCTCCCGCAGGTGAGAGGTCTTCTTTTCGCTCCCCGTCTTCATCCCTTTGGCCCCTTGACGTTCTCCGCTCCGTCGTGTCTGCTGTCTGTGTACCAACTGTATCATTATCCCGGCGACCCGCCGCTCTGTATCCATTATCCGCGGTCGCCCCTAGCGGCGACCGCCCCCGCCCGTTGGCTGGAGGAGGCCCAGCACTTAGTCAACAACACCATTCGCAGGACCATGAGGCCGCACACTCATCATCCGCACTCACCCCGATAGGTTATTTCCGCGCCCTCCCGGATCTTTATTCCGTAAATGCCTCTTTTCCCGACCGCGTCTGAATCTTTTCTTCCCTCGCATCCGCATCGTCCCACCCGCTCTCTCCTCGCCTCTGGACCGGCTCGTTCTCCTCGCCCCCCGCCTCGTTTACTTACCTACTACTTACCGCACCGTTTACGTTCACTTACTCACCTACCGCCGCATACGCATACGCATACTGCCTTACCGCTCTCGCGCGCACTCCGTTATCCGCTCGCGGCCCAGAATAGAGTCCGCCTGCCCCCACCTGTCGACGTCTGTCGTGCGAGCGAGTCCCGTGGGCGACGCAGAGCGGCCGGGGTCCCAGGGACCCCGTTTCTGGGACGGGAGCATGCGGTCGAGAAGCGTCCAAGACGTAAACTCAGCCTGCGCTGCCCGCGGATTGGTCCGCAGCCGCCCTGGCCAGAAGCAGCGTCGAGCGTACCACAGCTGTGGTCCCAGCTGAGTGTAATCATCGTCCCAGAGTGTCGGGTACATGGCTGAACGAGAACGTGCTGAGCGCTGGGCGCCGTCGGGTGCCGAGTCTGCCTTGGAAGGTGGCGGGGACGACCGCGAACCGTGGAACGTGGGCCGGCCGGGGTGCTTCGACCCCCGGCGAGACGCACACGAGGGGGCCAGGTGACCCACCGGCGCGTGATGGCGGACAGGCAATGACTGCCTAAAGCTGTAAGGTTGGGATTTATGTCAGCCGCGCGGGCGCGCGGGGGGTGGGACTCCGAGACTCACTGACAGCGACAGAGGGGCGAAAAACATAGCGATTCCATCAGGAGGCTCCAGAGTCCACGCATCCACGGGCGACGTGTCACTGTTCTCTGGGCTGCTCCCCGAGGCCCGAGCGGCGGGAACCCCCGCCCGCCAGGCGACAGAAGGAGAAGGAGCGTCGAGCTAAGCTCGCGGGACCGGTCCCGGCATCGGTATCGCGTATCGCATCTGCATCGGGGACGCACGCTCGGGGACCAACAGGCCAACGGAGTACAATGCGTGGGCCCGCACGAACTTCGAAGACGAGCATCGCTGAGCGAGAAACCGCCGACGGACAAGGGCACGGTGGCGCGCGCCCGGCGTGCCGTCGTTAAGGTGTATTCGCGGAGTGGGGGGCGACGGAGATGAAGGGGCGATCAGTGGGCAATCTTGCGCCTAGCATGCGAACGCGCGCGGATGGGAGGGCATGGGCTGGATGCATGACGCCGTCCCTTGTTCTTGGACGGGCGATGGGTGCGGCTATAGAAGGAGCGGGAAAATAGAGCTTGCCTCGTGCCCGGCCTGGGTCCCATCTCCCAGCGAACAGTGTGGGGCGGCCGTTCCGAGGTTCCCTGCGGGCAGTGTGTATGAGAACGGTGTCTGGGCGATGAGGGGCGCGAAGTTGGTGATCAGGACGCGGGGGGAGAGGCTAAGAACGTTGCAAGGCAGGATGCGCACAGTTAAGAAAAGGCGATTGCATTGAGAGGCGGTTCTGGTCGACATCGTATATCGCCGACATTACGTCCCTATGGTTGACATTGACGGGAGGTCGCGGTCAGTCGCTGAATGTGGGACAAGAAGGCAGGGAACTCACCATCGACGTGTCTATCTCCAGATGCCTGGCCCCTCCAACTGGCACCATCACATGCCTACGTAGGACGAAGTGCGGCCAAAGCTGTGCCCACTTCTACGGAAGAAGACGGGAAAGGAAATGTCGGACTGTAAGGAGGAAGGCTAATGTCAACATATAGGTCAACTAGCTAGAAAGTTCACTCATCTCGGACGGCTCATGTCTACTGGCCAGTAATGGGGTTATTGCGAGGAGAGAACGGCGAGTTGTCACCCGAAAACGGTTGAGGAGAGGAATCCTCACTCCGGAGTCAGCATTCTCGCATTGGCGCTATCGAGTGATGCCGGGGTGGGAATGGAAACCTCGATGCCGGCGGCCCGCAGAAAGCGATAAATGTCGTCTCAGTGTTCAGTAGCCACGCCTGTCGTCGCGCGAAGCACCGCTCGCGCGATAAGGTGAAGGGAGCTGAATGCCTAAGGGAACGATAATTGAAGGAGAGGGGGGTTGGGGGAGGAGGAAAGATAGGCCACACACCCGTCTCTTTTGAAGGAGTTACTGTAATGCGCCCGTAAGAGGGACCATCAAGTAAAGGCATCGATCGCAACCACAGAGGTGACAACGAGGAGGAGAACGAGGCGGTTTGTGGGCGCGCTCGCCCTGCACGAGGCGTGCAGGCGCGCAGGCGAATGATTGTCGAGCGTGCCACTCGGAACGGGCCCGCCAGTTGGAAGGGTGCCACCGACCACATGTGGCCGGATTTGTCCTGCAAAATGGACGTGTGAGGATTCCAAAATTAACGCTACCGCAGCATGAAGAACGTCGATGAGTAGTGGCCGCACTCACCTCCTAGAGGCCCAATCCACGCCCGATTAAAATTGATGGAGAATGTGCAGCCAGATACGTCAAAGTCGGAGGAGAAAAAATGAGTCGGTATCTGCTAGACCATGGAAGGTATCACCAGACAGGAGCTAGTGAATAAGCAAATCATACTAGTTTATGTTCCTCGATCGAATGTGTCGGTTAGAAATAGCCATTAGGGTGAATAGTAACGCCAGCTTGAGGACGAACCAGTCGTTGACGAAAAAGCAAGGCTACAGAGAAAATACGGGCGGAGGGAGGGGAGGGGTCGAGGTGGGAGTCAGAGGGAAACGTTTTGAGCATCACGATGTATAAGAGAGAGCGTCAAGATCCAGCGCTTCGGTGTGGTCGGGGGGTGTGGTGGCCATTCGCGGTGCTGGAGCTCGAAAGAGGGGACGGGCGATCGAACATGAGGCTTCCGCGTGAAGGAGTTGTGACGGTGCGCTGGCGGCTGGAACAGCGCAAACCTTGTCAGCGCAATGCCGCGCCTGCCTATTCGGGAGTATGTGGCGCAGAATATCGCGGCGATTCAAGGGCTACTTCGACGAGACAACCGGTCAGGTCAGCTGGAGGAGGGACTCAGCTCTAGCCGCACGCCATGGATGAATGGCTCGCAACGATAGCACGGTCGTGGGACACACACACCTTCACAGTGAAACGCGAGCGAGCGTCGCAGACTGTCTTCGTGCGGCTCTAGAGCGCACGGAACGCCGCCCAAGAAGGCCACGTCCAACCACAAGGACAGCCGTGTCGATATGTTGCTGTGGGGAAGAGGAACAGTTGCGCAAGCTCCTCACGTCGCGCAGATATATGTGCCCAAGGCTGCCATCGATAGTTGACGCGATCATTTAGATGCGAAGACGGATGTGTGTGATGACTATATGCCGCGTTCGTGCTTCCGACCCCTGAAATGGCAAGTAGAGTGTCAGTGCATACGTACGAGACAGAGCATTAAGCGCGGATGCATCTGAAGCTTCCAACATAGCTCATAGCGATGACAAGATGCGCGGCCTCGCGCCTCTAGCCAAGTCGACATGCGGACGACACGACCGGGGATTCACACACGCGTGGACGTCTGCGAAGACACTGCTGCGGCACGCAAGAGCAAAAGAGGAACTCACATGCTAGATATGCCGATCTGTATGTAGAGTGATGTCCAAATCAGACAACATCCGAGCGAAGGCGAGCTTGATCTAGGAGAACAGTGAAACGCCAGATGTCCGGCCGTAGTCTGACCTGGACTAAAGCGTAGGTTTGCGGTTCGTTCTTGATCAAAACAGGTTTGGGCGGTGGTAAAAGCGGAAAGAAAGCGTTTTATATTGGCTCAATATGGGACATTGCAGCTGATTTGCACTACGTGGACGGTTTTTGTTGAGAGTGTTTTCCTTGAGCAGCCGAAACGTCATTAGTAGGCGGCTTGGAACAAATTTGAACGCATGCGTATGGTCTTGTTTACTCACCTACGGCACAAGCCTCACTTGGAAAGCTGCACTAGGCATCCATAAGAAAGAGAATATAGTAATGGTTAAAGTGCAAGAAAAACGAGATGAATGTGGAGAACAATGTTTGGCGACCGCTGCCGCATGGCTGCGAGGAGGTAAGCGCGGAGTTGTCCGGCGGCCGGAACCGAGCCCAACGTGTCACAGCCACATCTGACTCGGCTAAGTACGCCTTGGCTGCGTCCACTAGATTAGGCCGCTGCAGTAACTTGAAGACCCGCCTTCATCCTTCCTACACAGCGCGGCAGTACGTGTATCTCCTCGGAAAACCACCACGACTCGCGGCGTCGTCACTAAATCAGTGCTTTCTGGCTTATATAGATCGATTATCGATGTCGTACTCCATGGTCCATCCACATCAACAGCCGCTACCGGTAGACATCCTTGAAGCAATTGTCGACCAAATTGACGATACGATGTCTCTATGTTGTTTTTCTATCACATGCAGTATAGTCTTGCCCCGTACTCGCTACCGGCTATTCAACAGTTTGACCATCCAGACACTGAAGAAATTGGAGTCTTCCCTCGAGTTCTTCGAGTCACATCCGTGGCTTCGTCCTCTCGTCAAGAAACTCACCCTTTCCGTGGTTCTCCCCCTTGATTACCCTCACGGGAACATCCCCCTCCTCGCCGTAGTTCCCGTTCATCTCCTCTCACAACTCCCCAATTTACGCGTGTGGTGCATGGACGTTGACAAGGTATGCAAGCAAGTCTATCTGTCGCTCCACCGCTGCACCCTTTCACGCTACAAGAGGTTCGGAAGCCACATCCAAGACCTAAAGCTATCCTTCATCTGTTTCAATGCCATATCGGACTTCACAGGCCTTGTCTCATCGTTTACTGGTATCCATACCCTCACTTGTTCTTGCATCTGGTTTCGGGAGACCGGAGAACATGTTCAAGCATCTCAGTCTCCCCTGAAAGTATCAAGGAAGGACTTTATTGCCCGACCACTGAAATTTAGAAATCTACATGTGAGGATATCTGTAGGTATCATGAGTCGTGCTGACAATGTCTCTCCTTGAAGCTCGGCGAATCCGTGGACCCCCGTGCGGTTGAGTACCTCCTGAACTCGAACATGTATGGACTGGACTCTCTTACCCTCACCGTCGATGCCCCTGGTGTCAAACACGATGATTACTCAGGTGAGCTGCCTACACGCTCCCCTGGCCCGCCCTATCCTGATTATCGCCCCCAGAGCACCTTGTACCATGGCTGAGCGGGCTATCGCACCTGAGCACATTGACCTATGTCATATTGTGTGGCAGTTGGAAGTATTGCGGCAGTTTCCGGCCCGGGATATCACTACAAAATACCAGTAACCACGAGCAGATCTTGGTGCAAGGTTTCCGCCGGGTCATAGAGATCCTCGACCACGTCTCGAGGATGCGTGTGTTGAGGGAAGCTCGCCTGATATTTGTCACAGACCATATCGACGGCCTCGCGAAATGCATTTCCTGGAACTGTGCACTTTTGAAGGCATTCAATGAACTAGAGCAGGTCATCCTTACTTTCCCTCGCTGTCGCGTCCTGTTCTATGCCACCGAGACAGAGCACAGGGGACGACGGGCTGAATTCTGGCATCGGATCGTTGGTCGTGCCTTTCCGCGGATGGACGAACGAGGACGCCTCAGCTTTCCGCTTGCTGGTAAGTGGCCTGCATTCTATTCCTACTACAGAGAACTAACAACCCACACCGTCCAGTCGAACCACACTTCGTGGTGGATTCGTTCGCTCATGAATCCTTTGTGAAGTGCTTGGTTGTCTCTCATGACAGTCAATGTGTTGTATCTGCCTCTTCCGATGGGACCATCATCATTTGGGATGCTGAGCGCGGCACGATCGTCCACGAATGGTTGGCACACCAATACCCTATCATTACCCTCGCGCTATCCCCAGACAGCCGACGACTCGTCTCTGCCAGCGGAGACGGGCCTGACACGCTCTCAGTATGGGACATCGGCGATACTATCTGCAAAGCTGCCTCACTGGAAGGCCACATGGAAGCTCTCAATGCCTGCGTCTGGTCTCCAGACGGCACGCTGATCGCCTCGTCCGACCGCGGTGCGGTGCGGGTCTGGGACGCGGTGACGTTCGAACAGCGGGAGCTGGTGCTCCGGCTCAACGAGCGCGAGCCCGTGTTCATCCCTGGATCTCTGCGGTTCTCTCCCAACGGCCGCCATCTCGCATGGATATCCAAGTCGCTGCTGGGCACGTACAGGTACGATAACTGCAGCATCTGGATACCCCTGTCTGGGGAACAGCCAAAGAGGCTCGAGGTTCGCCCTCCCCGGATCAGTCACAGGGAGAATGGATACACCCATGCGCTGTCGTTCCATCCCGGGAGCGGACTTGTCGCCACTGCCTATGGATTCGCGCGCGGACAACCTGAAGGGAGCGTTGTACGAATCTGGGATGTGGCGACTGGCGCTGTGCTCCTCACCATGGCAGGACACAAGGGTATCGTGACAGACGTCTCATTCTCCCCAGATGGCAGGTCGGTGCTCTCCGCGTCCGCTGACGGTGTCACGAAGATCTGGGACACCGGGTCTGGGGAAGAGACGGCCTCCTTTAGCCTGGCATTGACAGCTCGAAGTAATATTTTGAAGGCTCGCTTCTCCCCCGACGGGAAGCACGTCGCCACGGTGTCGTTTCCCCTGGACTCGAAGGTACAGCTATGGAGGATCGAGGACGGCGCCAGTGTGGAGCTGTTTCCTGAGCACGAAGGGAGCCTGGAGCATGTTGTGTTCTCTCCAAATGGCGAATTCCTAGCTTCAGGAGATTCTCTAGGCATGGTCTACATCTGTCGCGTTCCGAGCTTCCCTCAACACTGATCCCGTAGCGTCTTGATGTTGATGACATAGACACGGTGATTACAATGCCTTCTAGCGCAATTCGACGAGTCTGGCCATGCTCGAATGGACGATCTACGACCGGACGCAGTATCAGTGTTATTCACCCGGAGGACTTATTCTGTCGGGATTGGTTGTGATCTGCAAGACGCGGTCATACCATCCTGTAGTCTGCACCTCGCGACTACCACACTATCATCGTCGTCAGCTTATTGATCTGGGGTTCGAACTTCTCTTCAGCCGTTTCACGCTTTCACGGTCTAGGATGCTGATCACAGCCTACAGGTCCTGCTACAACCGACTGGGAACAACACAATTCCCGCGCGATGCCTTCCCTGTGGCCGCCCGATGAAGTCATCGCCGATCCCTGTTCTTGCCCGACTTCGCCCCTCAGACTAATAACACATATTCAAACATGTAGGATCGTCCCTAGCAATCACATGTAAGCACCTGTTTACGTATGGCTCACCACTGATGTCATCTCTCTCGCAATCCGTTCCGTTCCCGTGCCTACGGACTACATACCCCGTCGTCGAGAAACACAAAGCCCCGCCCAAATACGGACAACGCACACTCAAAGCCTCCGTCCCCCGATCCCGCGAGCGATACCCTGAAGGCTGGACCCCGCCTTTCCGTCTTCCTCGGATTGCCTTCAAATTCGCGTAAGTTCTGGGCAGGACGGTTCCGCGACCAGTTGCGAAGTCGCGCTGCTGACAAATCCACGCTCCCCGAACTCGATCAAACGCCACAACGCCTCTGATCCCGCGCTCCGCCCCGTACGATTCGAATCGCGATCGCACCCGCTCGACACCTTCGCCCTTCCCCAGCATCATCGTGAGGCGGGACCGTCCCGACACCCCCACACCCTGCGCCCCGCGCCAACGCGCGCAAGAAAGTGTCCTGCGCTCCCCTCTGTTCCATTGCCACGACATCGACATCTCCGTCGGAATCTCCCCAGCGCCGCGCCCGATGGCCCGATCGGCGAGATCCCGCCACCGTGCCGTGGAGCTTTGATTCTGCCACGTCCGTCGAGTCGAGCGCAGTCCATCGGGGCGTACAAATACCCTCTGCCGCCGGCCCGCCGCTCGACTCCGAGTCGAGATCTCCATTCTCCAGACCCCGAACTCTGGGTACGACTCCGCGCAAGCGTAAGTGGCACTCGGGTTGCTCGTGGTAGTACCGTATCGGTCCTGATCGAAACTGAAACGCACAGGAGCGGTGCGGATGGGGCGTGGACCAATAGGACACCACAACTCCCCGCTCTGGCAACCGGCAACTTGAATGGAGTGTGCACTGTTTCAAGGGCACAGCGCCGCGGCGGCGCAGCTCGCAGTCCACTCAGTGCGAGCCCAAGTCCGAGTCCGTGCACTGGTACTGGTAAGCACTGGTCAGCGTATGCATGTCCGAGGCTCCCGATCGCCCTTCTAGCTTCGCAGCATGCACTAGCACTGGTGGCGTTCAAGTTGCCGGCTCGGGGCTCGAGGCTCCCTTGCGCCCCCCGTATGTCCGTATTACTGACCGTCCGGCTTCCGCACGCATGTCATTATCAGGACCGGGGGCACGGCGGCCCTCTGAATCAGCCTCAGCCTGTGCATCAGGGTCCCTCCTCAACTACCAGTCAGATCGCACCGGCTGTGGCACGGTGCGCCGCACCTCCACCCAATGCCCACCTCTCGCCGACGAGAGTCGAGACGGAGATGAGGTTCCGAGTCGAACTTGGACCCTGGCAGAGCCCCCGACGACCTGCCAGCGGGGAAGGCTCTGTGCCTCTAGCTCACCGGTGTCCGGTACGTCGCCCCCTCTTCGATCGTACGATCCATAACGTTGAGTGACGCCACGAACGCAAGCATGGCCCGAAATGGCCGCAGCGGCCTCACTTGTTCTGCAACTTCTTCTCATCGCCCGGAACGCTGCGCCTATTCCGGACATGTGTATGTATGTACGTGACTCACTCCATCCTGCAGGACGCCTTCAAGTTTGCGGATGTACATAAATACCGTTCCGCACTTCTCCCGCGCCACGACGCCGCCGCCCGGGCTGTATCAAGTAGTATGGTACTATAGGCCCGAGGACCGAACTTCCGAGAGCCGGGCGAAGGCACGAACACGCCCCATCGCAGATCCTCCGAGACCTTATAGACTTCTTCCACCACCCCCACCACCACATGTGCCGGTGCTCCGCACTCCCCGAGACAAGCTGCGAGCATCGCCGATGCATCGTCCAAGCAGTTATAAGATGCGCGCGCAGTTTGGACGCACATCATATGTTATGTTGCACCACACGATCCACACATGTACCAGTTATTCCGAAGTATCGATATTAACGTCTGCCGGAGACTCGCGGACTCGGACAGATCTGCTCGAACCCACCCCTGTTTACTCACACTCCACTACCGCAGATTCAAAGACGGCCGCGGATGGGTACGAGACCAAGATCGGCTTCGACTTCCCTGCGCACGCTTCGCTCCCTGTGCTCACCCTCATCGTCCCTTCTATCCTGGGGTGCTGCGTATCCGCCGAGCCGCCAGAAGCAGAAGCAGCAGCACCGTCGACCGAGACCCAGAAGCGCCGCCGTGACAAACACTTCTCATGAGACAGCTTGAGCTCAACGCCCAGAACATGACGGTGACGATGGTTCGTGGACACTGGACGTACGAGCTCGAGCACCCCGGAACCTTGCTCGCAAGCCGCATCCGCTCCATCCGCTCCATCCGAATCCAGATAGCCGCGTAGCTGTAGGTCACCTATCTATCTACGCCTGGAACCCTCGTCCGGAACGGAATTCGAAGACACACACGAGAACCCGCACACAATGGATTATGGACAGCGGTAGCGCTGCACGATGGGTGATCCGGACCCGGGGTCGTCCATGGATGCGTTCGATGTTTCGATGTTCAAACAAATGCATACCATCTCGTTCCTATCGATCCGGGACGTGTCTACGGACAAAATGGATAAGGACTAGCGTGCGTGCGTGCGTGTGTGCGTCGAAGGGGTCATGCAAAACAAGGGTCGGTCTACTCTATCATCCATCATACCACCTACGAATGGGGTGGGGCGGGGAGCTATATCTAGTACATCTAATGTAAACCCACTGCTGTATACAGTCGGATACAGTGGTCGGGAACGGGGCAGGGCGAGGCGGGGCGATTATACGAGCGATATGCATATGTACATCATCGACGCTGGGGGTGACTGTGCAGAAGCGCAGACACGAAAGGGACGAGACTGAGAAGACATCATGCAATAAACGTTGCAATTGTAGTGCAGGGCGAGACAGAGGCATTAACGATTAGCTACTTAAAAAGTAACGAATGGGTAGTGGCGCGAGACAGACGGTTCGGTGGCCGAGAGTTCGAGCTCAGGTCGTGTCGCGATCGTATCGTGCGTGGTATCGTGGTATCGTGTCGAGTCGTGTGTTCGGGGGGTAGAACGGTCACGGGATAACTGGAGAGCACCGTCGGGAGTGACTGAAGGAGTGTATCTAGTGCGGAGGAAGGGAAGCGCGCGTGTGCATCTGATTCTGTATGCGAGGGGTGGGAGCGCGGAGATGAGGGGGAGGAGGACGAGGAGGAAGAAGAGAGGAAGCGAAGAAGCACGGAAAGGAAAACACGCGATGAATGTAGAGTGCAGGGAGGATGCGAGGGCGGCCCGTCGGCCGAGGGGGTGCGCAGATGCGAGATGGGCGCGATGATGGCAGAGACGGGGGCCGTGGGGGGCTACGAAGGGAAATGAAGAAGATGACGAACGGAAAATGAAACGTTGATGCTGAGAACAACGGGCCGCGAGCAGAGGAGAGAGTGGCGCGGACGAACGTCACCGGGACGCCGAGCGCCGCTTGCTGAGCCTCGAGCTCGACCGTGACCGCGAGCTGTCGCGGTCGCCCCAGTCGATGTTGGGGCGGAGGCCGGTGAGGATGCGCTTGAAGAGGGGATCGCCACCCTTCTTCGTCGGGCTGCCCGCCTTGCTTCCGCCACCGCTGCCGCTGCTCCTTGAGTGCGAGTGTGACGAGGACCGCATGCGGTCGACGTGCGCGCCTGCGGGAGCGACGACAACGAAGTGTTCACCAGGACGCGCCACGGGAAGGACTGTTGTCTTGCCCGGCACGTAGTCATACTGTTTGTACGTGACACGGGCACCTGGAGGGGCGTAGACCATATGCGAACCCCTTTGAGCTGGTACGACTTGGTGCGCTTGGGGTGGGGCAGGATACGGGTACGGGTTGCGGACGTCTGGGGGTTGGGACCCAGAACGATGGTGATGGTGGTGATTGTTTCGAGATGTGGACGTCGTATGCGGGCGAGGGGCAGGTGTTTGGGCGTATGCGAGGGCACGGGATGTTTGTCCGTATCCAGACGGTGCAGGCGGGTTGAGGTTGGCAGGGAGGGTCCGTGAGCGGGAAGGTTGTGGACGCTCTCTGGGACGAGTGGAGGAACTCTCCTGACGAGAGGGAGGGCTCGGACGGGCAGCAGTATTGGGAGAGGGAGAGCCATCAATGAAGGGGTTGCCGTACCCAGAACGCCAATAGGACTGATCGCTGGCCCACTTCCCGACCCCTGCCATTTTTGCTTGGTAGCGCTCCATAGCATCCGGAGAATAGTCGTATTCCGTCATTGGTATATGCGAGCTTGTGTAGTGGAGTTGTGTGTGATGTCACAGGAGGTGTGAGTGTGGAGGAGGTAGTGTTGTGAGAGGAGGGATGAAAGAGGCGTAGGCGAGAGTCGGGTGGGAGGGGAGATTGAGCGTGGCGGGAGAAGCAGCGGGGAGGAGACCGCAAGCGACGAGGGGGAGGAGATATGTCGACGGCTGGGTATATATGTAGGAGGAGCTAGCGCAGAAGAGGGAGGGCGGATGCCTCGCGGTGGATGGACGAGATGGCAAAAAGACGGAGCCCGCTCCGGTCAGCAGCGCCATATTATCCACGAACAATTACCGGATAACCCCTTGTGGCTTTGGCTAAGTGGAGTTACAAACAATTAGATAACGCAGCCGTCCAGATCATCTTGCCCGATCTGGGAATATTTGATAGGCGCCCAGTGATAGGTGGGGCAGTTAATAGGCGAGTCAGCCTGTCGCGCTGATCGCCAGCGTCGTTCTGCTCATTGTGTTGACCTGCTATTCTAGTCGCTCCATGCACAATTGCCAGCCGCCGTCTGTCGCGAGCTATCGATACTTTCATCCGCCTCAGTTCACATGCTGCCCCCTATGAACGGCCTCGCCCCGAACAGGCACACACAAACGCATGCAGGGTCCATACCCAAACTACTCCCAAAACTCCACTTCAAGCGCAAGACGGGCCATGCATAGGGAGCTTTCGGAACGGTGCCAGAAATTACTCGCCCATGATTCGTACCTTCCACCCGGGCTGACCAAAACTCCCCCTTGCGCAGGCCTCGCAGGCACCGAATCATCGAAACCGCGCATACACCCAGGCCCGGCAGGACCACCGCGCATCCGAAGCAGCGCACCGCCCGTCGCCCACTCTCTGGCACTCTTCCCAGGCTTCGTCCCATCCATCCCACCGTTCTCAGCATCTCCTGTCACACACAGCTTCTCTCCCGGCCTTCGACCACGGCCGCATGTCCCCACGCATCTCTCCTCCATCCTGCCTTGTGCAAGTCACCAGGTGCCACAACATGGCACCAGGCGCTCCTCACCCGATCCACGCGATTATCGTGCGCACAGGGCCTCTGCCCGACTGGTTTATCTCACCTGCAGTTTATAGAAATCGCCACCATGACTGTGCACCCTCTGCCCTGCCCGTACGTTGTTCGCCCCCCCGAACGATCTTGGGATCCACACAGCTGACCTCATCATCCCATCGTGGCGCGTCTCCAGGACACACTCGTCACATCTGAGCACTTCTCCACGTCGCGATCACGGCGCGCTTGCGGGGACAGAACATCGGACGGGCCTCTTGAATGATCTCCTTTGCATCCTTGAATAACTGTGCGTGGTCGGGTATGGAAGCGAGCCGCAACCACTGATATCTTTGGACGTGTACGAGGCGATGCGCTGAGCCCCGGTTGAGCGGACTTTCGCTCAACGTTCCCCGAACTCGTAGGTTCACGGCGGTCGCAGTGGTTCACGTGCCAATGCCACTCCGCCCCATTCCCCGCAAACATGCGTTATGCGCGGCTAGTGGCGTTAATATTTACTTCCTTCTCTTCTTACCAACCCTGCAGATCCTACGGGTTGGTGCATTAGGCCTCCGTTGACTCGACACGCTCAAAGGTCTGGCCTCTAGCTGCGACCGGCGCAGGGAGAAAGCTTCGCTGGCACCGTTGAATCAAGATTCTTGGTTACTCCGCTCTGACGCAGCGGCGCATTCACCGACGATGGGCCATGACGCATCGAGAGCGCCGCTCGTCGTCGCCGCACAACCTTCCACGGTCGTATGATGAATGGCGTAAGGCGCAGCCATTGCCACGCGGCGCCGACAGCCATCCGAGCCCATGACCGACGGACGCGGCGTGGTGATTGCAGGACTGCTACCATTCCTGTTGCATTCCAAAGCTTTCGTCGTGTATGCCCGGGTGCGCCGCATGATCGGAATAAACTTCATTCCTTATCCTCCGCAACCTGCCAGGTACAAGCGGTCAAGGCAGTGTCCCTAGAGCATATCATTCCCCTTCGTGCCGCTCGCCGCCACCGTCGCGACGCCTCCCGACCAACCCATCGCAATCCGTCTACCAGCTGCGTCTCGCCTCGATCTGGACGAGACGGCGCCTTGCATTGGCCGCCGCCCATCGTGTCTTCGCCACGCGACGACTGACTCTATTCCCAGTCAGCCATGCAGACGTCAGCGGAAACGAACGCAAGGCCTTCATTTCCTCCCTTGTGCCCTGACGGGCAGCCTGATACACGATGCCCCATGGCCCACTGCAGCTGTCGGTCTTCCGTTTTCGACCTCGGCCACACCACTCCCTTCCTTGGCGTTTGCTCGCCCCTTCCCCAGATTCTCGGACACCATGCCCCTGCTCTTGGCCCCCTCGCTGCATCCCTCGTATGTCACGCCACTCCTCGACATGATCGGACTCCCCGCGGCATCTCCACTAGGATCCCTTCTCGTCCTTCTGTTATCGACCTTCTCCTTCTCCGCACCTCCTACGTGTACCTGGCCCCCTTCACTCGCGAGAGCGCCCCACGGACGGCCCTCTCCCCGCGTCGACGTCTTTGGCCTACCCCTGCACCATCCCACGTCACCCAATCTCGTGCAACATACGTCTAAGCACTCACGACACGCGACACGCGACACTCTAACATCCATCCCACAACCTCAGACGCCCATTTACCCCTCCTCCCCCCGGGCGCCCGGCAATGTGTGACACAAAACTTGGAGTTGCACTGGCGCTTGCCAGCGCCTCGACCCTAAGTTACTGTATTATACCCGGCCCCAGCGATCGGAGAGCCCAACGGTCCCCAGGAACCGACTGTCCTCATCCGTCGCGCGGGCCCGCCCCGTGACGACCATGCGGCTCTGCGACGTCCACGCCTCGCGTCACTTGACTGGAGGGCTCGCGCCTGCCCTGCGCTTACGTGTGCCCGGGCGTTTGGTGTCTTGGGCCGTGGATCGTGGACGCGAGGGTGTTCTGCGCTACGTGGGTCGGAGAGTGCTCTGGGTCTCAGGCTTGAGGCGGTTTGGCTCTGTGTCACTGTCTGTGTCTTGAGACGCCTTCGATGTGTGGAGGGCTTCGCTGTCTTCGAGGTGCCACTGCCACTTGAGCGCGGTCTTGGTTCCTGGTCCTGGTCCTGGTCCTGGTCCTGATCCTGTGAGCTTGGAGGGAGGAATGCCAGTGCGAGCCGTTGAGCTCGAGCTCGGTCCCTGTGCGTACAGTAGGGCATGTAACTGCAGCCCAGTTCGGCAGGAGAAGAAGCTAAGTACAGCACCCGGAAGAGGGATCTTGGCCCTTGGCAATGGGAGTCTCGCAGAAAAGCACCGCTGCTGCGCGCCATCGTGGCGCGCACATTACGGACGGCAAATTGAACGAGCGCGCGGTATGTATTACCTCTCTCGCACGACATCTCCGACTGTCCGACTCTCACTTTCAGGCCCGGCGCGCACCTGACGAGGAGCCTTCTTCTCAGCGATGCCGGGTTCCTTCTTCGATGCACACTGCAGGAACGCCACACGGCCAACGCCGCGTGGGCCGTGTGGCACGAACCGTTGTCTTTGGTGGTGCTGTTTGGTCACGAACGTATGAACTTTGGGGCCAGCCAGCGTCCGCGCTACGACTCGTCTCGCCTCGTCCCTTCTATCCCCGTCCTTCTGCACAACCCTCCCCGCCGTGGGCCACGTCTGGCCGCTCGCCCCCACTTCTATATCGCATAACGCGCGCCCCCACGGGATCCCATATGCATACGACGTTGCGCGGCCGTCGAGCAGCACGGGTCAGCTCGGGTCTCGGCCCATCCCCATCCCATTCTCAGTTCAGTCGGGGTCTGTCTGTCTGTCTTTGGGTTCGCTGGAGCCGCAACGTGCGCCCAGCGTTTGTTTTCGGTCTCGCGATCGAGCCCTTCAGCTCCCGCCCGCTCACGAGGATACCGCAGAGTTCAAGAACGGTACGGGCGAAAAAAGTTTCGCTTGGAGCCTCGCAGCCCGGTTTCAGGTCTGGGGGGCATCGGCATCCCCGCACCCCAGCACCCTCTTTCCCTCAAGTCCTCAGGTGTGGCCGCCCTGGCTTCGCCATGCACGGCGAGAAGGGGGGCAAGATGCGAGGTGCGTCGATGCGTGCTTCTCGAGCTCCACCGATGTCTCCCCATGGACGTCACCCTCTCGGGGCGCCATCGCGGCAACTTCGTGTCAACGACAAGCCCATCTTTTGACGACGTCACCCGGGGTTAGGCAGGGGGTCTCCTCATGTGGCAAGGATGACGTGAGACGTAACTCGGGTACTGCGGTACAGAGGCTTGTTGGCGTCGCGCGTGGGGCGAGGTCGTGCTTCTCCTCGCTTTCCCGTTTTTCTGTTTCTCGACGGTTCTCGCGCTGTCGGGTGACGAAACTCGCCCGTGCGGGGTGCGGGGTGCGCATTATCGCCGGGCGAGGCGAACAGAGGCGCGGGGAGCGGGTGTGGGGATTACGTTGCTGTGATGTAAGTCGCGGAAGTGGAGGTCACTACATAATGTACTTTTCTTTTCCGACATCCCTCTCCCGCCACCCCTCCTTACCGCGTTGCAAAGTGTCGTGCAAAATGAATATGAGCGGCTTCCAGAATCCACAAACACTGGCTCATCGCCGATAGAGCCTACTTAGCTGCTATTTCTAGCGAACGAGGGTGGGCACGGGCCTTTGCCACCACCAGTAGATGAGGCACACGACCAGTGTGAACAGCTGCGTATGTCGGTAAGTGCTCGACTCCGAATTTATGATCCGTTCCCCAGCGCTCACCTTCAATGCGTACGTATAGGGCCTCGTAAGGCCGTTCCCTGCCGCGTCGATGTGTCCACGGTCCTCCGCCATGACTTCCATTCCCGGTCCCGCCGGGCATGAACTGAGATCCCTGCTGGTGCTTCGTTCCTCCAAATCGAGCCTCCGCCGGAGCTCACACGCTGCCTCGGCCAGCACGCGTACCGCATCTTGCCGCCGCCGCTGCGTATCGATATGGACATGCTCGTTCTTGGCAATGAGATCTTCCCTATGTCGGCGGAGCCGCGCGATGAGGAACGCGACCTGGGCTTGCTCCCTCCGCCTATTTGCCAAGTCGTCTACTTGTGGTAGCGAAGTACCCTTCAGTATGCCCGCCAAGCTTGAGCATACTCAGGAAGAAAGATATGATACGCACCTGCCCGGAATTGTCCTCGCGGCATCCCGTCGCCCTGCAGCTCCCCCGCAATGGCCGCAGTTTGCCAGCTCTGAGCAACTCCCATCGCGATATCGAGATTCACCGCTCGCTCCGTCCATGACATGCTGGCTGTACCGGGCGATTTCGGGATATCGGCCTCTGGATGCACGGGAACTCGGGTACTGCGGTAAGTACGATACGTATGCACTTCGAAAGGCGCCCACCAGTTGACTGAAGACTAAGTCCTTGTGTAACGTAGACTCCGGAGTCCTTGTCGGATATCGAATGAGGAGACACCAGCAGGTATGGGTCAACGCTGTCGAGGACGCTATGGTGCTTGGGATGGGCTCTAGGCAAGGTGCGTCTCCTCGACGTGTCGCTTTTTTATTGGGGTATTAGAGTTCCTTTTTTTCGTCGCTAGTTCAACCCCTGTCCGGCGGTGGTGCCGGTGGTCCGCACAGGTCGGAGACACCTCCCTCAAGGGCTGTTCTATGAGTTTCCACCGCACATTGGTCCGCAGAGCCGTCCATCTGTGATATCTCCAAGGCACGCTTATCGCAAACACTAAGCTAGCATACATTCGGCATATTCAGGACTGAATATATCTCCCTTCCGTGTAGCTGACGCGTCAGGTTTCAAGAAAAACAAGAACTGAGGTGTGTATCCTGAAGCTATCGTGGCTTCCAGTCGCGTATCAAGGTGTGAAGGTAAGTTACGGCCTCGTCGTCCTTGACATGCGTTTCGCGCTCATCAGCCCGTATATTCGAACTTATTCCAAGCGGACTACGTCGATGAACATGCTGATACAACCTTCAGTACGCAGTCTGGGCTCTTGTACTAAGTTCGCATAGTGTGAATGGCCTTGACGCCATGCGCGACTTCGTTGGCTGCGTGGCCGCGAAGGCGGTCCATAGCAGACGTTCCCTATCTACTTGGACCACTGTCAAGTGGCGTTTTGATTATGAAGCTCAAGAGGGGCTACGTTGATAGATGTTGTGTTCACTAGACGGCTACAGGTTGTCTATGAAAGAACGTTCGCCCCGTCCTTTCTCCTCGGGAATGAGCGCTTGAACATCTGGGATGGTGTTATGTCCCCGGAAGTGGTCTGGGCTTCGACATGACTACCTATCCAGGTCAGTGTACCAAAGGGTGATTCCGGGGAGGGGGAGCGTTGATAGGATGTAAGCCTACCAACTCTCCTTCCCTATCCTCATGCACTGGGATCGGGACCATACCTTTCTTTGCTCTTTTCATTCCTCTAGCAGGAATGACACGCTAAATATATCATTTGCACCAAACATGAAGGTCCGTTGTATCCGACCAGCTCAAGACCGTACTTCCTTACAGTCCAATTTTGCAGATGACGAGCGACAATCCTAACGCAACGGCAGAACTAGACTGGCATGTAGGCTCCCACTGCATCGCACGCCGTTCTTTATCTGCCCGACTACCATCAAGTAATGTATGGCAGATCATCACCTCATTTTGATCCTTCCGTTGAACTTGGCCTCGTGCATATTCGTCCCCAGACACGCATGCAACCCTTTCTCCGGACCAGACGGAGGCTGCGAGACAGTTTGGCAGAGGTTATTCGCAGCAAGGCAAGAGCTTCAGTGGGTTACACATTTTAATTCATAACATTCGGGAGCACAGCACGCTTACTATTCATATATTTGTGCGATTCTTTGCCACGATAGCGGCGACGGCTTCTACGTCTCTAAAGACGTTCATTTCGAGGGGGTTCTTGGGTATGGGTGTCATGTAGAACTCGATCCATGTTCCAGGTAACAGGGACGGGTTTAGACGAGTATAGGAGTTTCCTCTCTGCATTCATAGCCACTGGCACATGGTGGGTTCTACTCGCCTGACGGATGAATTCTTTCCTACCTTGAAACTGATCTCGCTCCGGATCCTAACACCGGTGAGACTTCCCAGTCAACTGACAGAACCCAAATCGCCAACGATCGACTACGCTCGTATAACTACCCCGGTCACAACGACAGTCAGAACCTCAACGATACCAGCTAGCCTCAGCCTCAGTTTCATGCACATGGCGGCTGTATCCTCGTCCGAAGAAATCTCCCTAACCATTGCAACTGTATTCAGTGCGTGAGTTAAACATCTTCCGCACTTTCATCTGAATATCGCTCATTGTGTTCCAGGATCGTAGGGTCTTGTATTCACTTATCAGCCAGCAGTCAGTGTCTTTTATTCATATATTGTTGCCATAGATGCGAACGGTGAACCTATTCTCCCATAAAGCCTTGCTGTTCTATGATACCTTCCTCACGGTGGGCAGAGAGGTCCGCCTGATCTGGTCCCGCCGGCACGCCGCTACGACCGGCTTGTACATCATTGGCCGCTATTCGGTCATTTTATCCCACTTCATTATGTTCGTTACCATAACCAAATGGAGCGGAAAAAATGCTTGGGTGAGTGTAGATGATTCGTTCTAGTCATGATGCGATTTCAACCCTTTCATGGCATGACAGACGTGCGTTCCACGACTCCTCAACGTTTCTAGCCACCCACTAATTCGCTGCGCGAATTAGGTGTACCGCCTTGTATTGGATCGGATCGTTATCGATTTCTCTCTCAATGTTCACGATTGCCTGTGGGGAGTTTTATTCGTGCGATGCTTTATGTGCGCTGATAATCGTCCTCAAGGTTTTTCCGCTGTACGCGTATTTGTTCTAAGTGGGAAAAGCTCCTGGCAATCGTTAGCAGTTTTAACCCTGGGGTTGTATGTACCCGCCATGTACGTGGTGAGTCGGATGAGGTGATTGACTGGACGGGTCATTAAGCTTAATGTTACTCGTCCGATCTTATCAAGTACTTGCCGACAACTCTTACCACAGCGCCTTCAACGTCTGGTGAATGTGGCTATGGCAGCAAGCTGCCCTTGCCAGTGTATCAAATGCAAGTTTCTTGAACCTTACTCCCACTATATTGCATCTAATATTCCATGGTGATGATACAGGAGTACGTTTCTAAACTCCCACCGTGCCGGCTCATGTCTAATAGACTACTCTCCAGTGGCCTCGAGCACCCGAATTGCATCCATCGCGGCTGATCTCCCTGCATTATTGATGACGCTTCGCCACACGTACAGAACATTTAGGTCTAGCAGACAACGCCTCGCCCAAATTCTGCTCGTGGACGGTGAGTCGATCGTTCCCGGTGATGATATGACTCGGACACTCGATGCTCTGATGCTCATACTTAGTACCGAAGGCTCTGTGTATTTTGGGTTCGTCAGCAGTTGTTAGTTTGATGACCTTGTTGACATCGTTCTCCACTACGCAGCGGTGTCTGCCTACTCAGCTTAGTCGAAATCATCTTCCTCGCATTGGCCTCACGTCACTCACCAGAGAACGACGTCGAGGCGGCGGTAAAATCGCTCTACTTCCAGTCAATTAGCTCGGCACTGGGCACCCTTGTAACGACGTACGTGCCTCAATCATACGTCGTATCTACTGATTATGGGACTCCAGGCATTGTCAGATTAAGCGTGGTGCTCATGTGCCGGTTTCTCCTTAATCTATGTGAGGCCAGCGAACTCGAAGCAGGGTTAGATGGCAGCACGCCAAGTGCACTCACCTCTGTGGCATTTGCATCAAGGGGGCTGCCGGCGTGCGAAGGTAAGTATGTCTTGCAAAACTCCAACGAAAAGGCACTCACCGTTTCGTTTTCAGATGGCGGGTATGAGCTTGTAGCCTTGGAGCGAAGGGCAATCCCAGTTCTCGTGTAGGGGCGCTGTCGGTGACGACTCGTCGGTTCCCCAGTTTCTGTGACATGGGCCTCAATTACCATCGGAAAACCTGGAAAGTTTGGCCCGAGTAGTGTCTCGCAGCAACACGAAACCTAATATGCCATCCCTTCTCGCGTCTCCCACCAACCCTCGCACCGGTACCAGGGCTGCATCTTTCCCCATCGGCCGACCACCAATCGGTAGCCTCTATGCAGAGACTCGACCACGACCAGATAGCAGAAAGCTAAGAATGTTGCGACCCAGGAGAGGGCCCACTAGCGCGAGGCCTCAGTCGGTCGCCGCGGCGCGCTCTAGCATGTCCATGCGTGCCCTCAAATTCGCGTCTGGATCCCGGGCTATAGCGCGTTGACGGTGTTGGACTGTTGTACGCCCACGTGAGTTGCTCGCATTCCTGTCCTTGCGCGATGCACTGGTGTCACAGGCCGTCAGCATGCGACGAGCACTGGGTATCTTGCTCTTCGTTCACGAGCAGTGCCTGACACTGGCACGCCGATACCGCTGCGCGCGCTCGTGTTTGTCCTTGTGCTCAAGCCGGGCGTGAGGAAGGCATGGCCGGTGAAGAGATGGGGAGAGTTGGCGAGGGTGGAGTTTGTTCTCTCCAACATTCAGTGAAGGATGGAGGGGAAGACCGGTCCTCATGGTTTGCACCTAATGAGGTGGTCGTCTATCGAAGCGCGGTCGAAACTCCAGAACCTTCTCTTCCAGCATACGGCAGCGCTGATGTCCTCCATGAGAACCGTGCTCATGCGCATGGCATTGTCCCGATGGATAGGTGAGTGCAATATTCAGTGAAATCAGCTGTGAGAATGGACTTACCCACTTTCAAGAGTCGTCTCGGTCGCACTCGCGTTCCTTTCCAGGCGCGCAGGCTATCCTCGGACCCACAACGGACACAGAGCCAGATCGACGTCCCCTAACCGGGTGCCTGACATGCTAACATCGATACCCATAGCAGCGAGAAAGACTGAGCCTGTTGAGGAAGCTGAAAATGCGGGCACTCCAAGTTAGACTGATCAGTGGTGGCAAGTGCTGAACGTTGAAGGGCTATTTGAGGGGGTCGGTCCGTGGACACCCGGTGGCGGTGCCGTTAGCTGGTCCAGCTTCCGCATGGTCCTCGCAAACCATCTTCTTGTGCTTCAACCGTAACTGGGCCTTCATCCGTCTGTCCAGATCCTCCATGCTCATGACCCTCGTTTAGCGTAGCTCTCGGACCCTAACGCGCAATGCTGAGACTGAGCAAGCGTCTGAGTCGATTCTACCATCCTCAGGCTCTGACACGCCGAGGAGGGGTCGTTGGCATTGTGCCACATAGGTAAGCCACATTTTCAGACAAGCAACACCTACATGCACGCACCTGCTGATATCCTAGGCAATATTATAGAAATTTATACTCATAATACTGAAGCATGGCCAACTCAATGCACGGAGTTTGAAGGGTTCCGGTGCGCACATCCATCCCCGGCTTCATCGCATGGCATGCAACTCATCACGCTGAGATTGCGGTTCTGAAATGACATGGTCGGAAGGTAAATACGTGACTCTCAACGATGGATTCTCCGACATTCGAGCAACAACCTTTCCTCGAACTGGCAATTAACCCTCAAGCTGATCTGTTGACGGATTGCAATTGGTTTCCGTACGGAACCGAGGACCTCTCGAATCCCGTAGGTTGTTAGCCCGGACACATCCTCCCACCTTGAACTCATGAGCATCTCTCATTCCACCGGCCAGATGGACCTCTCTACCAAGGGCCTCCTCAATCGGTCGGTGCTATGTCCGCTACCCCCGAAAAGTGCGAAGGCGACTCGGAGCCATACCCCAGGACTCGGAGATCACTTCCCCGGCTCCCAATTGAACTGCCCAACGATGAGCAAGATCTCGGAGGAAGCCCACCTCGCCTCGGCTGATTGTCTGTCCAACCGATCTTCAAGTTCTCTCAGTAGTCCAAATACACATATATAGGTCGCAGTTCTCAGTTCTGCTCCTCCCAAGTTCCCAGGAGTAGTCGTACATCTATTTCCGCACATTCCGGCACCCGAACCTCCTCCCCCAAGCCTATGACAAACACGCCATTTAACGGCCCCCTTTCCACAGGTACGCGAGCACAACCAGGTGGCAGAACACGAAGAACGACACAGCATAGAAGAGCGTTTTCTGAAGGTACGAGTGCTAAGATTAGCATCGCGCGACCGCGGATGGACATAGGCATAGTCGTAACTCACCGAACATGCGGAGCCCATGGATTCCTCATTCTGCACGTGGGGATCGATCTGCCGGACAGGATCATGCAGCCGTCCGGTGTAGTAAGACTGGCTCTCGACGTCGCGAATCCATGAAATGGCGTGGGGTTGGAGGACGGTATTCCTCGGGACGCCTACTGGTCGTACAAGAGGCTGCGTCTCTCTAGCAGCGCTTGGATGCTGCTCAATGCGCCGTGGCGGTGGTTTAGGCTTTGGTTGGGGATGAGGATGAGGATGAGGATAGCGAGGGGGTGGGAGAGGGGGATGCCTCGGAGGATCGACCTGTGGCCAGTACCCTGGAGGGACACGTTGCTTTCCTTGGACCTCGACCTGGTTCGGCGCGGCGCTCCCCTGAGCCTTGGATGTACTCCCCGGCGCGACAGCGTTCGTACGCTCGCCAAGGACGCTGCGCGTTGCTGCCGCGCTCCGCTGAAGCTGCGCGATAGCCCTGCGCTGGTCTTCGATAGTGGTGATCCCAGCGCTTTGGGCCGCCTTGCGCCGCGCCTCCTCGGTTGCTTTGCGCT
>VJXU01003380.1:0-26280 GCA_008694245.1 Ganoderma sp. BRIUMSc | reverse complement strand
CGACGAGCTCGAGGCGGACGAGCGGACTGCGCTGCGGTCGGGGCGGCGGTTTGGGAATGGGAACGGGAACGGGAACGGGTCGCGGAGCCATAGTGGGAGCAATACACCGCGAGAGACGCGCTCGCCACGCATATGACGAACTGGAGGGGGGCGGGGCGGGGCGGGGGTGGTGCGAAACATACGGACTCTGTTTTGGAGACGGAGGCGGAGGCGGGGACGGAAGCGGGTGCGTGTACATAGAGCAGATCGTGGCGCGTTGTCGCATGCTTGTTTGCTTGCTTTCGCTGTCGGACTGAATATCTCTTACTTTAAGGCGCCGTTACGTCACTGTCGCTATCGCTGTACTGTGTACGTACATGCGTGCGTGCGCGGCCTCGTGCGTTTTGTATAATGTGGCCGCGGTCGGTACGTAATTTACAGATACCCTCGAACGCCGGTGGGCTGCACGGCTACTCACCTGGCTGGTCTCCTCTCAGCCATCCGCTCCTCCTTTCGACTTGGAGATCAGATTTGGTATCCTTGATATGTCCGGCAACTGCGGCATAACACCTGGTGAATGAGTGATAAGTCGAGGTGGCAGGGACAACCTGTCGCATCGATTGAAGTACTGTAGTTCCCTACCGCAGCACCTCCTCGGAACCTTGGACGACCTCTCTTCGACCTCGAGGGGCCCACGTCCACATAGAAACCCAAACATCCCTGACGTCCCCTCTAGCTGCTGACCATCACCCTCGCACCGTACGCTCCTCCCCCACACTCCACTCGCTCATGGCTGGGACGAAACAGTCGGTGAGTCCGCTTGGGTATATTCATCCCTGACGCTTCCAAACCTGAACCACTTCTCCCCCAAACCAAGAAGACGACGAAGACGACCGGCTCTAAGCACTCTCGCCCCTCGAAGGGCATGCCCGACGACGACAGCGGCGACGACTGCTCCACGCTCAACGGCGGCTCCGAGTCCGATAGTCAGGACGCCGGCACATCTAAGGCTGCGACACCCGTGGACAGTCCATCGGTCAAAGCTGCGAAGAAGTTCGGCATAGGGCTGGCGTGCATCGTGGGGCTCCCAGTTGTGGCCGCGCTCGCGACGGCGGGCGGGGTGCTCTACGGGGCCGGCAAGGTCCTGGAGGGGGTGGGGCAGCTCATCGTCGCTGGCCCCGAGGCCGCGGCCAACGCGTTTGGAGGGAGCGAGGACTCTGCGCCGAATCCAGGGCAGCCTAGTAAGCGGAAGTCCACTGGCAGTGGCAAGGGGAAGAAGTCTGGGTGAGAGTCGAATGCGGAGCGTGGGGAGGCTCGCTATGTATGAATGAAGGTTTCCGGTGAGCCCCTTGCTCGACACGGTTGTTGGTGGACCTCGTTGACCTCCTTCCAGGCGCAACTTGTGTTCAACATCTGCTCTGGCGTCTCGTAATAGTATCTCCTTCAGCGTCTCGTCTGCCTAATTGGGCATCGCGATCGGTCGCCAACGTCTCCACCTGCTGTCCGTCGACCTGCTGGGCCTTCCTGTTATTCCCCTCTTCTCACCTTTTCATACCCTCGCGCTCTCGCTTCTACCTTTCTGAAGACAGCTTGTTTTCAATATCTCATTTCCATTGTTCCACCTGTGTACTTTGTATGCCTGTATTACTTAGTACTCGTGCCCGGCGCTGTTGCTCTAGCACAGCCTCCAGCACCGACGACACGACAACACTACCCACACATCTCCCTTGCGTGTCGCAAAGCTCCAACCCTCGTATTTCGGGCCCCTCTTAACACTTGCGCTCAAACCCAAAGCACAGAAAGGCCGGCTTATCACACGGGGATAGATAGTTACCGTTATCAGGTCAAAATCGAGTTCCAAGCCGTCGGGTGTAACTGTCTAAAGGGTTTTCCAAGATATTGTACAACATAGATCAAATGCCATTTGTCGCCGTTCAGCGGGCGTACTTGTCGAGACCTGTACAACGATCCAATCAATCCGTCTCCTGGAACGGCCGATCGACGTTCGCGTCTCCCTCGAGGTCCTCGCCCTCCAGCGAAAGCCGCGACATGAGCACGTTCATCTCGGCAGCGAGGGCCTCCTGCAGCTCGTCGACGTAGTCCTGAGCGTCGTCCCGGACGGGCGCATGGACGTCCCACGTCGGGAGGTCGCCGCGCCATCCTCCGCCCAGATACACGTGGTTCATGAACCCGCGCCAGATGGGATCCAGCGACAGGATCGCTGCGTCGCCGATGACGATCAGGAGGGCCTTCGCGCGGGTGATCGCCACTGCACGCGCGTCGCGTCAAAGATAAGCTGAAAAGACGTGAATGGAGAGAAAGAAAGGCCAACGACGTACCGTTGAAGCGACGCGGGTTGGAGACAAAGCCGAGGGTGAACTTCGCGTCGTATGCGAGGAGGTCGGTGCTGCTCCGGACGGTGGAGATGATGATCGCGCGGCGCTCTTGGCCCTGGAAGATCTCCACGCTGCCGACGTCGACGTCCGGGATGTCTGCCTCCTGCAGCAGCTTGCGGATCTTGCGCACCTGCGCGTGGTACGGCGTGATGACGCCGATGTCCTTCGCCTCTGCCGAAGTACCAGTGCCTGTTAGCAATCAGGGCAGCGTGACAAACCGAACAACCGCCATGGCCACTCACGAATCGGGTGCTGGCGGTCGGCCAGCAGAGCCTGGACGTACGCCTTCACCTCCGACGCCTCGTCGATGTTGAAATACGACGGCGACGTCGACTCGCGGTCGTTGTGTCCCGCGAGCGAGTGGAAGACGACCGGGAACTTCGGCGAGACGAGCTGCGCCGACCCGAGGAACGAGTTGATCGCGCCGGGGTCGCCGCGCACCTCGAGCTCGCCGCCGTAGAACTTCTCGTTGGGGTAGCGGAGGATGGCCTCGTGCGACCGGTAGTTCTGCAGCAGCTTGACCCACCTGTGCGCACGCGGTCAATACCACACCCACACCCACAGCGGGAGAGCTCGAAAAAGAGAGGGAGAGAGTACGAAAGTCAGCTTACGAGCGTCCGCGGCCGGTCTGCGCACCATAGATTGGCCGCTCCATCAGCCGCTCCATATAGCTGACCCCCAGCCCGTGCACTCTCGCGATGCTCGAGCGGATGATGGGGCCGAGCTGCTTCGGGTCTCCAGAGAGGACGATGCGGGTGTCGTCGGACGCCATGGTGTTGATGGCGGCGAGGACCTCGGGCTCGGTCGCCTGGCCGGCCTCGTCGACGAATATGTACGCGAAGTGCCCGCGCGCCATGCCGACGTTGTACGCGAACGAGGCGTTCCCGCACGTCGTCACCACGACCCGGTACTTGGTCAGAGTCTCCAGTGGGGGGATGCCGTAGTGGCCGATCATGTGCAGCGTGTACGGGACGAGGGCGTCTGGGACGCTCCTGGGGTCGCGAGAGGCGGCGTTGCACCTGAACATCTCGTCGGGGGTGAGGGCAGCGGAGAGTCGGAGGGCGATGATGTCTGCGGCGCTGTTGCTCGGGGCGCATGCGAGGACCTTCGCGTCATTATCTCGGTGAAGAATCTGTCGGATAGTTTCGACGTCCGTCTCTGTCTTCCCGGTGCCCGGTCTGGTTGGAGGTAAATCAGATGAATCTCAGGCTTGCGCCGTCACTTTAAAAGTACTTACGGGCCCCAAAGGCCGAATGGCGCTGACTTGGGGCGAAGCTGGAGGATGGATTTCACAGCAAGGAGCTGGGCAGGGTTCGTCCCGATGAGTGGGTTGAAAAGGGTGATAGACTGCTCGTTAGGTTCGAGGGCTCGTTCGAGGCCTTCGTGCCCTGGGATTGGGAACAGAAAACGTTCCGGATTCGGTGGGGATGAATTCAGGGCCTGATGTTGCCTCCTGAGCGGAATGCGGTTCAATTGGAAGGACACATTGTATCGTCTCCCGACGCCCTTGAAGGAACCGTGGAAGCTGACTCGGATAGTCTCCATGTAAACGTCGTGCACGAAGCCCTCATAAGTCCGCTCATCGGCGCCATCCGCTGCTTGGACTTTTATAGCGTCGCCTAGAAACAACAGTTACTATTTCGAAGATACATTTCTGGGTATACACATACCGATCATGACACTGGGTCTCTTCTCCGCCAACCCAGGCACCTGAAGACTGCGTATATATAGACCTAAGATCATGATCTCAAATGTCAAGTAAAAGGAAGACGCACGAGTACAAACGTCCATCTTTGGAGAAAGCAACGTCTGCCATGTCGTATCGCCGTAGATCTTCACTGCAACAAGAGTCAGACAAAGGTGCCTACAGAGGTTTGAGAACGCTTACACCATCCGATCTTCTTCGATCCACAGCAGATTCGCGAAGAAGGTAGCATGACTGGTCAGCTGGAGCGGACCAGAGAAGAAGTTCTCCTGTATGCGAGTCTCGATCTCCTCAGGGGTGCCCGACCGTAACGCCTCCGCCAGGTTTGCAGGGATGCGAGCCTTGGGGAGCGCCTTCATGTACTGCGCAGCTATCAAGGACGGCGGTCGCTCGCCCGAGACGGTGGGTAGATCCTTCCGCCACGGTACACGTCGATTGCGCACGTATGGCGTAACGGGCTTGAGTGCATCGTGGTCGGCGGCGTCACCTACGACGACACGTAGCTGCCGAATGATGACGAAGGGCTTCTGGTTCGCTCCTTGAAATGTGATGACTACCTGTGCGTCAAAGCGACCACGGCTCTCGCTCTTCAATCGCACAGGTAGAGAGACGCGTTTCCCTCTGGTGAGATGTACGCGGGTCGCGTCTACCCCAAACCTATAGGGCCAGAGATCAGATAGACGCGATCTGGAGTGCCACTGATGAACTTACGGTGTCCGCTTGCGATTCTTGGAACCAACGCGGCCTACAGGGATCACATCGGCAGACACGAGCGTAACGGAGGCATCATTGTCGGCTGACACAAGGAGGTCTGACTGGACTCCCTTCTTCGCTGCAGGCAGCGCCACGATCCCAAAGTCAAGGCCGCCCTCGGCGTGTGATACGCTGACGCCTTCCCGATCTTGCGATGCACGCGCGAAGGCCGCTTTGTAGGCCGCGTGTTGCTCTTGAGTCTTATGTCGTCGACCGGCTAGGTGAGAGTCCCACGTAACAAGGTCCAAGACCATGTTACAGAGATCACAGCGCTTCAACCGAGGCGCACTGGCCGGAGGAGGAACTGGTTGCATCGAATCCGGTTCGACGCCTTCCCGAATTGCGTTCTGTCTGTGAGGACGTCCTGCAATGTGGACCTCCCATACTCCGGGCTTGCTTGTTACGGATATGTTGCAGATTGGGCAATAGACCCAGGTTGGCCGCTCGATAGACTTTTTATGTTGGCTGCTCTTCAGATGCTCGTCATAGGACGATGCAGGGTCGCAGATGACGGCGCATAACTGACAATATTTGGCGTCGTGTACTAGAGTGCAAGAAGTGTCAGTGCAGCCCGTGCCGTAGAGTGTCTGCGGACAATAAGCGAAGAGAGGTTGAATCTGAGTCATGGCAGAGAGTAAGTAACGGGTAGGTCAGTGGTGTGGTAGCTTGAAGAATGAAGTAAGGCACGCTACTGTCATGGCACGTCGCCGCCACGAGGCAAGCGCAATGCTCGGGAGCATGGCGGCCACGTCGACGGCTGCATCTGGAGATCGATCCCACCTTCCCTTCTTTGCAACCCAAACGTGACGCCGCCACATATTTATCGCTGATCCCCCACGTGAAGGCGCTAGTGCCATAGTACTAGCACTCGCAGCCCTCAAGAACGCCAAGGTTGCTCAATTCCATTCAACTAGGGGTACTGAACTCACGATACTGTGATAACTTGTACCGTTTCCTGCCGCCGGGCAATGTTCTCGGAGTCTTGACAAAGCATCGAAGGAAGAGCTTAAGCGTATAATTAGACGTCATGGTAGCCTATCCCACGGAACGGCCATGCTCTCAGAACTGTCCTTCCGTAGAGACGAAAAGATCTTCAGCTATGTTTAGGACAAAGAGCAGAAGCAGGGCGATGCTTACTTATGAACCCCAAATCGCCGTCAAGCCGAAGCTCCCAGCCTTCCAGGCCATCCGCCGTTCGTGGTAGAAGGGATAAAAAGAAATATAAGTGCTTGGCGCGTGGCTATATGGAGAATACAACATAGAGAGTGCTAGCGTCGATGACGAAGTGACCGCAAGCAGAGGAGTTCGAGATTGTGGATGATGGTCATGTCCAAGGTGTGAAGCGCCCGACACGGAGCACGACCGTGACAGCTTCAAGTTATGGCGGTGGTCTAGACCCCAGGTCGGGTACGGTATACCGCGACCTCAACTTGCTCGATCAGTACATTTGGCACACTGACATGATCGTGTATAAAGGATCCCGATAATATACTGTACATGCTGGCTTAGAGCCAACAAGAAGTCCAAGAATTCTACCAATCATCCACGCTGAACGCTAGTCCTCAAGCTCAAGTCAGGTCTCAATCCGTCTCCATAAAGTACCGTTCGACATTCGCTTCCGCCTCCAGGTCCTCTCCGTCCTGTAACCGCTCCATAAATAAGTTCATCTCTTCCGCAGCAGCCTCTCGGATCTCCTCCGCGTAGTCGCCAGAAGCCTTGACTGGGGCGTTGACGTCCCATGTCGGGCCAGCTCCACGCCACCCGCCGTTCAAGTAGATGTAGTTCATGAACCCGCGCCACAGCGGGTCGATGGACAGCACGGACGGGTCGCCGACGACAATCAGCAGCGCCTGTGCGCGGGTCACGGCCACTGCAAGGGGGCGCGGCGTCGCGTGTCAGATTGCGCTCAGTCTGGCCAGCGCTGGAACACACGGAAGCCACATACCGTTGAACCGGCGGGGGGTCGACACGAACCCGAGCGTGAACTTGGCATCGTACGCCAGCAGCTCCCGGCTGCTCCGAACGGTGGACATGATGATAACGGGACGTTCCTGCACCGCATTCAGCACCCTTGCGAAACCACGTCGGACACCACCACCACCACAGTCACGGCACGAAACACACCTGCCCCTGGATATTCTCGACGCTGGTGACCATAACGCCCTGCGGAACGCCGGTCTCTCGGAGCAGCTTCCGGATCTTCAGGACCTGCGCGTGGTACTGCGTCACCACCGCGATGTCCTCCGGACCTGCTCCGCACCAGATCCAATGAGCATGAATATGCGAAAAGAAGTTGCAACAGTACTCACGGACGGGGTGCCTCGCATCGCCAAGGAGCGCCTGGATGTACGCCTTGACTTGGGACGCCTCGTCGATGTTGAAGTACGACGGCGAGCTTGCCTCGCGCTCGTTCGTCCCACAGATCGCGTGGAACACGACGGGGAAGCGCGGCGCCACGAGCTGGGGCGACCCGACGAACCGGTTGATCGTCGCGGGCGCACCGCACACCTCCAGCTCGTCGTCGTAGAACTTCTCGTTTGGATAGCGCAGGATCGCCTCGTGCGACCTGTAGTTCTTCACGAGCTTGATGTACCTGCCGGGGGGGGGGGCGGCGGCCACGCTTAGTGTTAGCTGTCCTGTCATGCCTGAGGAATGCGAGGAATGACGCACGACGTCCCGCGCCCCATCGGGCCGCTGTAGAGCGGCAGCTCGATGAGACGCTCGAGGTAGCTCTTCCCCAGTCCGAGCTCTCGGGCGATGCTCGACCGGATGACGGGGCCTAGCTGCTTGGGATCCCCAGCGAGGACGATGATCGTGTTTGCGCCCGCCATGGCTTTGATCGCCGTGAGGACTTCAGGTTCGGACGCCTGGCCGGCCTCGTCGACGATGATGTGGGTGTAGTGCCCTTGCGGGATGCCGATGTTGTGCGCGAAGGATGCGTTGCCGCATGTCGAGACCGTCAGCCTGTACTCCATAAGCCGATTGCGGGAAGGCAGCGTGTAGTGGTCGCCGGCATAATGTGTGTATGGGACAAGTGCCGCCGAGACGGACGCAGGGTCGCGCGACGCTGCGTTACACCTAGTCATTTCGGCAGGAGTGAGTGCAGTAAGCCGTTCTGCGATTATGTCTGCCGCGCTGTTGCTCGGGGCGCAGGCAAGGATCTTGGCGCGAGGTTGACGGTGTAGGATCTGTCGTATTGCCTCTACAACCGTGACCGTCTTTCCAGTCCCGGGACTTTGGAGATGCAGTCATGAGCAAGATTACCATGAAAGGGAGACAAAGATCTACTCACGGTCCAAAGATGATGAACGGCGCCATCCCTGGTTTCAGGCTCGAGATAGACTTGACCGCCATGAGCTGAGCAGCGTTTCCCGCGATGAGATCGTTGAACAGTGCGAGTGGGACTTCTCCTGCCGTCAGCGGCCGAGCAAGTCCGGCTTGTGTCGAATTGGGGAATAGGAGCCGCTGAGCGGCAGGAGTCGCGGCACACAAGGCCTGGTGCTGACGTCGAACCGGCGTGCGGTTGAGTTGAAAGCACACATTGAAACGCTTCCCCGTGGCGTTGAACGATCTGTGGAAACTGACCCGGATGTTGTCGAGCCTGACGGTGTGGACAAAACCTTCATGCGTGTGGTCGCCTTCAACGTTCGCTTCCTGCACCTTAATGGCATCTCCTGATCAAGAAGGAGTGAGTAGGTGGTTATGACTATGATGCCAGACGGAAGAGCTGCGCACCGACGACAACACTGGGTCTCTTCTCCGAAAGGCCGTCAACGCGCAAACTGCCCAGGACCATCAGTATCGGCCGAAGACCAGGGGATAACAGGCCCAGAAGACCCACGCATATAGGCTTCCTTCCTTGATAAATTGAGCATTGACTAGGTCGTACATGTGCAGGTCTTCTCTAGAGTTCAGAGTCAGCGAGGCCGGTATATGCGTCGGGGTCGAGGAGAGTGCCTACACAGTACGGATCTCTTCAACCCACAACAAGGCGCGGAAGAACGATAAGTGGTTTCCCTTGGACAATGTGCCGCTACCAATGTAGCGCTGTCTAATGAAGCCAATCGTGGCTACACCAGGCTTCGTCTTCACCATGTCCTCGAGATCCGCAGGGATGGGGGCCCGCGTGAGCTGTTTCACCCAAGGAATGGCGATGAGCGCTGGAGGGCGATCACCCGAGATGACAGGGCGGCCATGGTGCCATGGTGCGCGTGGTCGACGAACGTACTTCGTGATGGGCTTGAGACGTTCGCGATCGGCTGCTTCCCCTACCACTGCCTTGACAGTACGCCAGATGGAAAACGATCTCGAACCTGTTCCCTGGAAGACGATCTCGACCCTCCCTTCGAACTGACCACGCTGGTCGTGGCGGAAACGGATAGGAAGGAGGAGTGTCTGGCCATGTGTGATGACGGTGGGGTGGACAGTGGCCGAAAAGCTGATTTCCGTCAATGGTTTTATATAAGTGAGTCTAGGAAGGACTCACGGAGAGCTTCGCTGTCCGATCTGTGAAGAGATATTGACGTGTGATATGGATATTTTCGACGACGAGGCAGGACCAGTTGCTGAGATCGATAAAGCCACTTCTTGACCTTGACTGGCGAGGACCAGATCGACGACACCGAAATCCACTTCAGAATCTCCATGCGAGACGACAATACCGTGCTTGTCTTGCCGGGCCCGTTCATAGGCGGAGCGTACCAAAGCGTGCTCCTCCCGGCGTTTGTGTACCTTTGAGGCCAGGTGGTGGCGCCACGCACGGTTGGGATGAGCTTCGCGGCAAAGTGTGCATTGTTTAAACAAGTCGGAAGGGGGTGCCGTGGGCTGCACGTCTTGTGAGTGAACTCCGCGCTCAGCCGCCTTGAGAGCATGACGGCCAGAAGATGCGTGTGCTTGCCAAGTGGTGTGTCCGATGACCTGGATGTTGCATACGGGGCAATGCAGCCATGTTGTCAATGACGAGTCAGCAGCAGCGGCTGCAGCTTTCCGGAGATGGGCATTGGATCTGAGATGGGACCGATAAACAGCACCGTCTGAGCATATAACACCGCATACTTCACAGAACTTCGCTCCATGGTAATGCGCCCGCGGGCACCGTGGAACGTCACAAGAACCGCCGAACAGGCTTTCCTGACAGAGCTGATTCAGGTTGAGAGGCATAGCTGCAGTATGTGAAGGAGGCCAGTGTGAATTAGACCCAGCTGCGGCAGGAGGAGGACGATAGGCTGCCCGACCGCTGCCAAGGCGCTCGTGGTACCATGGTCTACCGCAGCACACGGGCTCGATTCCCAGGCCACAGGAATCGTGCAAGGAAGAAGCTGCAAGAAGGAAACTTTAGCCACGCTCAAACCTTCCATGATGCAATGCTGCTTACCTGTTTTCCCCTCAGTCCAGGTCCTCCAAGATACGTAGCCTTTACTATGTTTCGTGCTAAAGGGCGTTAGGTATAAGTTGCTCTGGCACCGGGCGTCGGCTGGGGCTATCGCCCTGCACAGCAACTGCACTCTGGCTAGATCGAGCTACAAGGGAAAGCATTTCGGGCATTAGTGGTCGTTTGTCAAGGATGCTTTGCGCCAGCGCATCATCCATCAGTCGTAAGCCAATCAGCGTCTAGTGCTTAGTCCGCAAATGGTATCGTAGACGCTTGTCTCTCTGAACGCCGTCCTTGATAAGCTATGACGTCACCCCGTTGGTTATGTGTTGCCGAGTTGCACAAGTCGACATCTCGAGCATTGGTCCATATAACGCAAAAATATCATGATATATATATCCTGTGGATCACTCACGCAAGCTCACAAATTTAGACGACGGATCCCGATTCATGAGAACAGACTTGAGGCCATGATGCCCTCGGCCTCTCCTCGTTTGCACCTTGAGCCTCCGGAGCTCGCTATTTCTGAACTCCGTGGTACCTATCTGTCAATGAACCTCCGTCGCCCATCTGTTTATTGACGAACATCCTTCCAATAATATTCTAACACCGAATTTCGAATGATCGTAGTTTCCTTTTCGTTGGGCTGAGATTCAGAGGACCCTTTCACCCCCCTCCGCCGACATAACAAAAGCCAATGGCACAGCCCATCCGGAAAATTCACGGCAACCCTCGACGTCAACCTGCCATCGCTTGATGCATGGCGCGTGCGCCGCCCACACGCCGTGCGGACATACAGCGGGCGCGTGTGCGCCAACTACGGTCACATCTCAGGGCCGGGCCCGAGACATGCCCCTCCAGAAATGTGCATACGGCGTGTAAACGCGGGAAGCTCCGTCCACCTGGCAGCATGTTGCCGTCGTGGGCACGTTTATATTTGAAACCCGGCGACGGAACTTGATCATGAGCGATGACGCGTCTTGCGAACGATTTTCATTAATTTGCGCTCGGGCCCGCGGAGGAGACGCCACAGACATCAGAATCCGTCCAGAACGCAGATCGCCCTCCCTTCGTGAAGGGCCGAATGATGTTTTTGCCGAGCCCGACGTGCGAGAAGTTCAGAAGAGGAGGGTCGCATGCCGTCTGCGTGCACGTTCTCGTCAGCAGAGCAACTAGCGAGCGCGGCGGCGGGTGGAGTGGGTGTACAAAGTGGCACCGACGACAGCGCATGACCGTCGAGGCTATAATGATGCTCAGGAACGGTACTCACGGACGTCGTCGGTTGGGATGGTCGCCGTCGTCGCTGAAAGGTGTTCGCCGCCGCACGGCACTCCAGGGGTTCGCGAGAACAAAGAAGTCCTTACTTGTTGGGACTTGGCGACGATGACGACAGCGTCTAGCACAAGACGTGTGCGAGACATTGAGCGGAGGCGAGGAAACATTGTTGGTGCTGGCATACAGTGATGGCGTGCAGCGACGGTCCCCGAAAGAGAGCTGGAAGAATTTCGGAGCCGGAAACCGTCGTTCGAAGGTCACGAGCACGAGGAAAGCAACGTTTGTTCTTCCAGTGGAGTTCTGTCGCGTAAGTAAAATTCCCTTGAGTCTGGCCAAGGCAGTTGCAGCTCAGTACTTCGGTGAGACTGATTTTGTATTGATGATGATCAGTGGAGTAACCTGCCTGCAGGAAAGAAGCTCATGATTGGACAGGGACACGGATGACCTGCGATTGTCCCAGACCCGCCAGAGCTCTGGGATCGCTGCATGCTACCACGACCTGTGCATTCGTTTCAGTAAGCCAATCACAGTCGTGCACCGTGCATGTGTAGTGACGTACTGCCCCCGTGTTATTTGACTTGCTGTGTGCGTTTGACAGTTGAGAGACCGGACGGTGGTAGTGCGCCTGAACTCGAAATGAAAAGACCTTCGGCCCCGAAGGCCAGATCATTCATTGGGTGACGTCGATGACGCAGGTGTGCGGTCGCGAGCGTTTCCCAGTTCCCGACTTGAACAACGAGGTGCCTGCTCTGGTGTATTCGTCAAGGGTTTGTCGGGTCGCCAGAGAGGTATAAAAGGGCCTGGATGGAGATAGAGAAGTCCCCAGGCTTCAGGTCTACACCAATCAGCCCTCGCATCCCAGTCGCGCTCTCCTCACCAGAACCAACATGTTCTCCCGCGTCGCCGTCCTCTCCCTCGCTGCTCTGCCCCTTCTTGCGGCCGCCACGCCCCTCGAGCGCCGCTGGGGCGAGCCCCCCTCGTCCTGCTCCACTGGCCCCATCCAGTGCTGCGACACCGTCGAGGAGGTCAGTCCGCGGTCAATCACCCTACGTAGCACTCCTAGTACTCACCCACAGTCTCCGTTGTACAGGCTAGCGCCCCGAGCGCGGCTGCGATCCTCGGCCTGCTTGGCATCGTCCTCCAGGACCTGAACGTCCTCGTCGGCCTCACCTGCTCCCCCGTCACCGTCATCGGTGTCGGCAGCAGCGGCTCCTGCTCCGCCAACGCTGTCTGCTGCCAGGACAACAGCCACGTGAGTACACCACCCTCCGCTCGATTTTCATCAGCGACAGCATGCTCACCTATCCGCTGGCACACAGGGTGGCCTCATCTCCATCGGCTGTGTCCCCGTCGACCTCTAGGCGCAGAGCACAAGCGCACCACCGCCCCTCGACACGTACGGTCGGGCGGGTGGTGTCGGACGGGGCCGCCGGCTTCGTCACAATAGGCTTTCTCATATGTTGTATGACTTGACTCGGAGTTTGTGGATTGAATGATGATTCGAATATACCGGTGTATTCCCTTTCGGCGGGCTTTGCCTGCAGTGTGGCGGTGTGCGTTAGCGGATGCGAGGCTGTCTCTGAGGCTGGGAACGGCACACTTTTCTCCGAGTGCATGTTATGAACAATCGATCGAAACCCTTGAATCTGGGCAGCCTTGTGCTGGGCATTCAGGTACGATTGGAAGCCGCCATGACATTTTCTGAGAGATTATTGCGCCTTGTCAGCAGGACGAGAACGTCTAGGTAACTTACTATCAAGCCCTTAGGTCATTGTGTGGGAGACGACTCGGAACTGTGGGAGCGGAGTGTCGGAAACGTGGCGCTGGTGTGCGTAGGCCATGCACCATCGGGATCGCGTGTACCTCCTTGCGTGCGAGTTGAAGAAAGCCTATTGGTAGGTGTACAATAATCAGTAACAATTCATCACCTAAACATTACTACTACAAACCGCGGCACTCCGAACCGTGACAGGCTGACGGGGCCGCCGTATTGCGAAGTGTTCAGTGCGAGAAGCGAATCCATTAATAGTTCATAGCTGCATAATCGCTCAGTTGGCTGGAATAGCGTTTTGTGCGAGGGCAGGGAAATTAGAAGGGGGGACGGTTCAACTTCCAGTGGGTAGCGAGCCGATCATGAACTGAACGAATTACGTAAGACGATGGGCATGAGCGTCTCGATTGCCAGAAAGAGCCGAATCACCACCATCCGAGATTGCTCCGACTCTGACTGCTTCCACACGGCGAAGCTCCTGCTCACGTTCTCAATACAATAAAATCGATCTTCCATGCGGTTCATTACATTTGTGCTTGCTACGCTGACTCAACATCGCTTCCTGGATCGTCATCCCGTACATCAGCTTCAGCCGCTCTCCCGGGTGGAAGCTCAAAACACGGGAGTCGAGACCAAGGACTCGGGTCTGTTCAACATGGAATGTCAGGTCTCCCTGTATCCCAACTCGCCGAAGGTGTAGTTCGTCAAGCTCTCCCCGTGGGACTCAATGTCCGTGAGTGGCTGTTGATGGAAAACCACACTCGTCAGAACAGCGGAGCTGTCTCCGAGTTCGCCGAGCTGCGACGACACGTGGCAGGCTGCGGCCTTGCGAAGGTTGAGCAGGACCCTGTTGCACAGGGCACTGTGTACGACACGGAGGGGCCTGGAGATGGGACGAAGCGATTTCGCGGAGAAAATATCAGCGTCGCAGCTGAGGAACGGCCGTGGCTGCTTACATTTGCACCGCGTAGGAGAGCCCTCCCTGCGCCACGACGCCGAAGGTTAGCCGGAAATGGAATCGGCTGTGCATTGGATGACTCACAGGTGCGAAGAACATCATGAGGAGGTTCAGAATGGATAGTGCTCCGGAGGGTGATAGAGGTTAATCCTACACACACACGGTCGAAAGTAGAGGAACGCATACCGAGCACCACCGCCCAGAAGCATGTTCCTGCAACCAGCGTTAACGTTGAACTGCACAAGAATATTCAGTCACTAACCATCGCGGTACATAGTGGGGAGAACGACACTCGCAAAAGAACCCTGGACTGCGAAGGAAATGAATGGCGATGAGTCCACGCCGTGCAAGTTGTCGCAAATCAGTGAGACCACTTACCGATTTCAGGGTCCACGTATCTCTTGAGAACGGTGAGTATAACAACCACTGTCTCAGACGTTAATGTACCTGCGCGAATGACATAAGACACTGGTACTGACTCGTCTCGCTGCATATTAGGTAGGTATACGCAGGCCAGGCGTCCCGGTCATGGATGTTGGGCAAACAGCCTATCAAACGAGTGATTTCCGGGTTAGATTTGACTACGTTGAGGTTTGAGATGCGTCAGATGACAATTGCGTCAGGTCAAGTCCGAGACGACTTACAATCGCTCTCTCGTAACATATCGTAAATGATGTAGAATGCATGAGGCTGATGGGAATAATATGGGGCATGAGTATTGCTCCTTGTCGCCCCGGCGCACACAGAGGTTGAGTGCTTACGACCATCATCCCGGCTATGAAAAACGCACAGTACAAGAGCCTCTTGTCCCATCCCCACAGGGCGTATGTCCTTGCTATTAGGATGACTGTGGAGCGGCGAGAGGCGCAGCGCGAGTGAGTGCGGCGATCCACCGCTTTGCACGGCATGACCCACATTCCGACACAAGCGTGCCGAGGAGGTACGAATCTGGAGTTTACAGCTCTCACCAGGGGATGAAGAGGCGAACGACAGGACGACGTACATGTCAACACTTGGAATGACACTCGACATGCCTGCAAGCCGTCAGCAGGAGCGGTCTCTCAAATCGAAAAGGAGACGCACCTCCGGTTCGCGCGCGACGAGGTCCACTGTAAAGACTCAGCACCGCTGAGGAAATATGAAAGCGGAGTATCTCTGACGTACCCCAGGCGAGGAGCGTGAAGTCGATCAGCGGCGAATATTTGTTAATCAGAAATATTGTCTTCATGACCCCGCGCTTCGCTGGCCAGATGAGTTCTACCTATGCCGCATGCCGTTCAGCCATCCTTGCGCATGCAGCCAAGGAGAGATACATGAGCCGACACACCTCGCCCGGAAGAGTCGACACAATCTCCAAGATCTGCCATCTGGTGAGAAAATACCAGAGAGAGACGAATCGTCCACGTACTGAATAGGTCATCGACGCGACTAGCATATTGTCAGAACCAAGCTCCGAAAGATCTACCAGGTACGTACGTGAGATGTACTGCGAACATCTCGAAGTCAGCGCATTGATAGCCTGAGAAGACGATTCGAATGACTGCGTACCCTATTGACCTGGTAAAGATAGAGACTCGTCGCCGACGGCAGGAGAACAGGGCCATTCGTCGTCATCCGTCCGAGGCGCGCAGTCGCGGGAGACAGTCGACAAGCCGAGGGCGGGACGGGGACCGTGCCCACGCACCGGCGATGCTTATTCTTAAACACAGCATCCTGGTAGGTTTCGGCGAACCACACGGCGGATGCTTCCAAGCATGGGGCCTGCTAAACTGGGAACCGCGTCAGCTCGCGATGGAGGAGGAATGGAAGCCGCGTTGTAAGGGTGGACACCGCACCGCATTCGCGTTTCCATCGATCTAACTCGAGTCTTTGACCGCGGACGTCGCGTATCAAGGAGGTATCTCTGGCGTTCCAGAGTGCGCTCTCGGCACACACATGAATGGAGCGAGGAAAGCAATGAAAAAGCATAGGAGCAATGATGAACTAAACGGCGGTTAGAAGGACCCACATCTGTATGGATATTTAGTGCCTCGACAAAGGTTGCCTCCGGTACCTCAGGAGAGTGGAGAGGCCTCGGCCACAGCAATTCCCACGTGTGGTACTGAACACACGGCCAGGAACCACGGCGTCGCAGCGTACCATGCAAGCATGGACGCCCGTGGAGTTACAGGGGCCGCCATAACCCCACTGGTTGGCTTGTGAGCACAAGCAGCTGGGCGCGGATAACGAATATCCACGGAAGCAGACGCAAATCACCTTCCTGTTCGAGGGATGGAAGTCGCCGTGTCAGGAGACATTGTATGGAACAATTATCAATCCCTCGGTTACGAAGGACTCCGAGCTCAACGGCTCGGTGGTCGATGCGTGCCATTCCAGTTATACATGTTCATCGTCCCTAGTCTGACAGACCGAGGTGAGTCCATCATACCACGTCTTCTCCCTCGGGATCCTCGCTGCCAGTAGGGGCGAACATGGGGAGCGACTCCAACGCAAGGGTCGTCATGATCGTGAATTCATCGGCTCTCGAGTTTGACGCGCTCGCAGCAGCCTTTCGGAGGTTGAGTAGCACGCGGGTGCATAATGCGCTATGTACAGTGCGCAGGGACCTGTGTACGTATGGGAGCCAGTGGTAAGTCATGGCTCGCATGCACAACGAGAGCGTGATGGTTGACGGACGCACTGTTGCATTGAGAATCTGAGCTCTTTCTACGTGTGGCAACTACGATGTGAGCTTGAACGCATGGTGAGAGGGAGACGAAGGCGCTCACCGGAGCGAGGAACATTACAAGGAGGTTGACGACGGAAAAGACTAGGTCATGACAAACCAATTTGTTAGTGGGCGCAGACCGTCAGGCAACCGGGGGCACCCACCCAAGACTATCGCCCAAAACCAGGTTCCTGCAGAGATTTCTCCGTCAGCACATGAGGTACACGAAGGGGCTCACGCGAGTTTACCATCGCGGTACATGGTATACAGGAGAATGCTCGAATACGAGCTGCTATCAGCTGCAGTGAAGCAAGCAGTTAGCCGAAGCGACGGTATTTCAACTCCCGACGTACCGAATGACATGGGTTCGAGGTATCGTTTGAGTAATGTCAAGAGTACAACCACTGGACGAAAGGTGAGCAGGTTGCCGAGTCATGCTGGGCACAAACGTACTTAATTCTGCACATATAAGGTAAACGAACGCCGGCCAGGAGTCACTGTCGTTGATTGCGGGCATGCACCCAAACGCTCGGACGACTGGACCGTTCTCTGCAACTGCAGATGACGGTGAGACGTGTCAGCGCGGTGAATGCAGGGTACGGCACGTACAGGACTTCATGTTCAGCTGGAGCATCTCGTACACAACATACAATGCATGCGGCTGAGATTAGAGGTGTTCGCATCAGGACAGATCCTATGGGGAAGAGACAGAATGACTGACTATCATTAAAGTAGCAGCAAATATAGTGAAATAAAGGATGAGCTTGTTGCATCCCCACAGTGCGTACGTCCGCGCGATGAGGATGACTGCATTGAGGTCTATGGCGTTAGCGGGATTGGCTTGTTGAAGTCTGACAGCCACTTACGCTCCGAGAACAGCGTTCCCACAAGGAACCAGTCTGGCCAAAGTAGGATCAACAGCTGCTCCATTCGCACGACGGCTCAAACTTACATGTTAATAACTGAAACCGAACTCCACATTCCTAGAGAAGGCTTGCTGAGCAGAACGTGACGGCGTGAGACACCTCAAAGCGTACATGAGGGTCATGGGATACAATATCGACTGTAATTGGGTCAGCGCACTGCTCGAAGTTTCAAGATGAGGCTTATGAGGGTAAGACGAACCTAGAACCAACAGGACTATGTCCACGAGCGGCGAGTACTTATTGACCAGATAAATAATCTTCATCGCGCTCCATTCTGATGGCCACAGGTACAAGACCTTCATCGAGCCCATCGAAGAAAGTCAGAGTGCAATCTACGAGCCATCGCGATAAGACGCACCTCGTCAGGGAGTGTGTCGATGGCCTCGAGCACCTATTCCAAGTTGAGTTTGGTCCACAAATGGCGATGTGGATGGAGGAATCTCACGCAGCAGGTAATAGCGGCGGCTTCAGGCGTGTAAGTTAGCATATAACCCCAATGTAGCCAGTACATGACTCACTCTGTATATGCTGGGACGGTGAATGCTGTCAGTATGTGAATGCAACTCCAGGTATGCGCCGCGCGGAAACGTACCTTGTGAACATCGTAAAGGTAAAGATCTCCGGCCTGAGCGACGAGCTGGACGAGCTCGAGGGGGTACGGGGCGGCCATGTTGGAGTCCAAAGGCAAAACCGGCACCCAGAAGAGCACACATAATATACTCCCCATACGCGAGCCCAGGACCACAATTCACTCCGGCGACTTGCGGCACCACACTCCGGCCAGAAAGAGGCTAACAGAAGCACGGCCTTCCATCCGGGGAACCACAGGACGGGATGAATGGACCATCTGCCAGTGCCCGGCGAAGCCTGGACGCGTGGCCACGTAGCGAGACGGAGACGTGGGATCTTCGGGGGGACGGGTACTGTATCGCCTAGGCTATGTATGTATATGCGCACGAGATCGCGAGGCGAGCCCTCTGACGGAAAGCGATGATGGCGGGAGGAAGGGAAGTTGCAGGATGAAGCCAGATGAACGTAAACTCGTACCGGTGTGTCTGCTCCCGGCGCCACGGACAGCATTCGCCAAGCGTCTCTGCATATTCCAACAACGATTGGGTGGTATGGCTGTACACGCGTGTTTGCATTAGCTCCGGGGCCGGGGGAGTTGCGTGGCACGTATGAAGGAGCCACCGAGCAGTAGGATGGAATTGCTGAATAGAGATGACTGCGTGGTGGTGGTGGACGGAAGTAGAAGGGGCGACAATTAGGCGCCCTTGACCGCGCCAATGGCATATGGAAGCCCGAGCTACCCGAGCTACTTACAAGCTGATGCCAGGCTGCGCTACAGACCAATTACATGTGTCATTTGCGAACCGCACAACGCCAACTATTGTTTTCCAAGTGCTGTATCGTGTAACCATCGCACAGCATCATGTTACGCCCTAGCTACCATCCAGCTTCCTGCCTCAAATCTCAGCCGTCTATTTCACGACGGTCGCGGTGCCATGAAAAACCCTCTGGCAGGAAAATCAGCTTAACACCGAGTGTCGCCGTCCAGAGTCGCCTCTTCACCATTGTCTATGGTCTCGCCTCCAAGCTCCTCTCCATCTCCCGTTCCTCGGCTTCCGTGGGCGTTCGTGGCTTCTAGCCCATGCTCAGAGCCTACGAGCGCACTGCCATTATGATCGAACACAAGAGTGGCCAACAGGGTGAAATCTGGGTCGGTGTGGCACTGGTACGCTGCAGCCTTGCGGAGGTTGAGTAGCACGCGCGTGCACAATGCGCTGTGCACGGCTTGCAGCGGTCTGGCGGACGCGATGAGATCCAGTCCGCCTGGCCCCGGAACCAAACCACGATAGGCTACGCGTGTGTACTCACGGGGTCATAGAGCTCGACAATTCGACCCGTATGTCATATGGATATGAATATCTTGCGACACGAACAGTCAGGCCTCAGCTATGAGAGTGACTTACGGGTGCGAGGAACATGACGGCAAAATTGGCGATGGAAAACACTAGGTGTGAAGCTCCCGATCAATTGCCCCCAAATCATACGGCGCAGTGACACTCGCGAGCTCGAGCACAGCTAACGCACCGAATATGATCACCCAAAACATGGTTCCTTAATGATTTCAGCGTTTTGAGCACACACTCATGGAGGTGCGACTCACCGTCATGATACAAGGTTTGGAGAAGCCGGTTTTGTGAGGAAATGCTGTCTGCACGGCAAGCGGTCTAAAAAGACCTTCGACGGCCGATAATGACAATAAATGGACTTACACTCGCTGTTACGGGACTGGAACTGTCTGATCAAAGTACATACGACGACAACTATTTTGCATTCCAACGTTGAATCAGCCTTCCTAGCGAAGTTATCCATTTTTACTCACATGCTTCGACACCCAAAAAGGCCACAAAAGAGGGCCACACGTCACGACTGTCGACGCCGGAGAAGCAGGCGACCATCGAAGGGGGAGGGGTAACTTGGATGGAGATTAGCGAGGCATAGACTCGGACACCTTTCAGTTGATGCATAGATTACCTCCTAGGTATGAAATCCAGTCATGCAAAATATAATAAACCTCGGGCTGCTTGCGAAAATAAACAAGGGACATGTTTAGCAGACGGCCACGTTTAGGGAGTGAGTGCTTCTCTGGACCCACTATAGTGAATACTGATACGCACAATGAGTTGGAGCCCCATGAGTATTACAAAACCGGTCAAATACTTGTTAAACCCCCATAATGCCAGAGTTCTGATCACCAAGATGGCTGCGTTGTTGTTAGTGCGAGCACCAACCCAATTCTAGGTTCAGAGCGTAGGCAGCGAGAACTTACCTTCACCAAATATAGTTCCAGTGAGAAACCAGTCTAATTTTGGATTATCAGTCAGCGAAAGACTACGACTGCATAGAGTACAGCAGTGAGAGAATGCTTACAAAAATGGAAATGGTGAAATATTGAGCATGCATCCTTCAAATCCGTCGTTACCCGTGCATTTGGGACATACGAGGATAGGCTACCCACATCTGATACAAGCATCAAGCTTGTATAACCTGACAAAAAGTTAGGGCTCATCTGATAGAACCTCCGAGTCTCATCGTACCTATGACTTGTAACACCGCATCGCCCAAAGCCATATATTTATTCGCAAGATACACGAACTTCATCGGACTCCAAGTCGCGGACCATACAAGAGTGATCTAGGAAATGATGCTGAGCACGGGACGTCACTCATGGGAGATGCTGGAAGATACCTCGTCCGGGAGCGTGGCGACTGCTTCCAGAAACTGGAGCCATGCATTTCTTTAGGAAATGATCCATGTGGACACGATGAAGCACATACCGACCAAGTCGCCGAGGCCACTAAGGCGTGTGTAATGTGTAAGCCATAAGTAATGCTTGTGGTCCTACTCACCTGCAATGTACTGTGTATTGCAAACACTTATTCAGTGTTTTTGGTTGCAATGATTTGCGCACTTACCTCGTTGATGACAAACAGGTAGAAGTTCTCGGAGGACGTCATTAGACCACTGGCAGGCAGTTTGATTGGCGGCGGGCTCGAAGCTTTGTGGGTGAAAGTCATGCCAAGTCGTATGGCTCAGGCGGTAAACCTTTATGGTGCTCGTACAGCCAGTAGATACCGCATCATGTCAGAGCATTCGCTGATGTCGAACTCAGTTTCAAGGCTTGAAACTGTCAGATGGTACGACCGGGGGCTATCTCCCCGCGTTGTTTATTCCATTCGATGTTAGGATGTCTCTCCAAGCTTCATTCAGTACATCAAACTCATATCTGTGCTCTGCATCGCAGCTGAGATGCAGGCCCATACTTCGCCCACTGGGACTCGGAGAGGAGAGAGCATTCAGGCTTACCGTGGAACTTTTTCCGAGGGTGCCACTCAGGTGATGTTTCCATGAGGGCCCGCGCAGGCACTCATCGCAGTAATAGCGTCGCGATGCCAGTGTTCAATTTCGATGATACTGCTCGATCTGTATGGACAACTCTCGGAAGCAAGATGCGATTAGTCTGTTGTGTTGAAACTTGGGGAAGTGTCCCAAGATCAGTGGCTCACACGCATCGGAAAGGGGGTGGCGGAGCAACCCGGAGCTCTACCATCCGAGTCCGAGGATCCCAGTCGGACTCCATCTCCCGGTGGCACCTCCAGCATCCTTTCCCGAGGTTGCAAGGCCCAGCGCTTTCAGGAATCGATACAGCAGAGGATTATAACCTGTACTCACCAGATTGTAATCCTCTGCTGTATCGCTCGAAGCTTACTGACCCATACCATCGTACTTGTTCGTCCCCATCTCGGGAACCTGCCGCTCTATGCCCTTCAGTATCCCGAAAAAAACGACATCCCTAATATACGGCTACTGCTTGAGAGCGAGTCCTATGCATTCTTTACAGTCAACGCCGATCTTTGACGGTTTCCCATGGCGCATACAGCCCGTCAGTACATATGCTGGCACCTTGTGGACGACGATCTGCGCCGCCGGACTTGGATCCGAGCCAGCCATTTGAGGCTCGATTATAAAGAGCTCACACTTCTCAGTTTGGCCGAGAGGAAGTGCGGTCCATCGCTCACAGCTGGTGTGGCATGTGGTGCTCAACGGTGGAAGGGGAGGTTGGCAGGAGTGCGCTCGTGGACACCGTCGGGTCGGATGGGGCGGACCAGCCAGACCAGGCGATGTTGACGTCCTGACTCCTCAGATCACCCTCCTGCTCCTCTTCCACCACCAGCCCTTTACTGCGTGTAGGGCACTGGAGTGCGAGGCTCCAACAAAAGGGACGAGGGTGGCCCGCGGTTGGACGTCAATCGAGCGGGGAACATGTAGAGGCCTGGGAGAGTGGGTCCTCGGCGCCTCAGCGGCCTGCGATGGCCATGAGGTTTAGAACTTGGCGCCGCAAGCACACGATGAATGCAAGCTGGATGTTACTACGTTATCAGTCCAGGTTGGGGAAGACTAAAGGAGTGGAACACGCCTTTGGGAGAAATTCGAAAACGTGGCAGGTGCATAGCCACGATGCACAGCGGATCAGAATATTCGGTCGAATAGAGTTCACAGTTCAGAGACTGCGGCGTGCTGCGATTCGCGAACGTGACGATGACGCCAATGATGTGTTGAGCAATTTGCGATTCGGGCCCGCGGAGAGGACGTCACAGACATCAGAATGCGTCCAGATCGCCCTCCTTTTGTGGAGAGCGAATGATGTTTTTTTACTGTGACCGACGTGCGAGAAGTTCAGAAGAGGATTGCCTCATGCCGTCTGCATGTACGCGGTTGTCAGCAGAGCATCTAGCGAGCGCGGCGGAAAGTGGAATGGGTGCAGTGGGCGCATCAAGTGGAACGGTGGCTTGCGCTTGATCGCCGAGGCGAGCATGAACCTCAGGGACGACACTCACGCATGTCGTCGGCAACGATGGTCGCCGTCGTCGCTGAAAGGTATTCGCCGCCGCACCACAGTCAGGCACATTCGCGAAAACAAAGAAGTACTTACTTGCCGGGACTCGGTAACGATGACGACACTGTCTAGCACAGGGCGAAGGCGAGACATTGAGCAGAGGCGAGAAAACGTTGGAGGTGCTGGCACAATGGCGGGCGATGCCCGAAATAAAGCTGGTCGAATTTCGGGACTAGAAATCGTCGTCACCAGCGTCAGGAAAGCTTCGTTGACTGTTCCAGTGGAGTTTGTTCTGTCGGATCAATAGAATTGCCTTGAGTCTGGGCATGGCGTCTGGATCTGAGAGTCGCCCTGTGAGTCCCATTGTGTCGATGATATGTGGAGTAACTTGCCTGCAGGAGAGAAGGTCATGATTGGATCGCGAACGCGGATGACCTGCGATTGTCACCAACCGTCAGAGGTCTGGGATGTAAGCGTCCTTCCACGAGCCGTAGAATTTCATTTCTCAGCGAGCCAATCACAGTTCTGCATGGATCACGCGGAGCGACGTACCGCGTCTGTGTTCTATTTGACTTGTTGTGTGCATTTGACACGTTGAGAGCCGGACGGCGGTAGCGCGCCTGAACCCAAAAGGAAAAAGGAAAAAGGAAAAAGACGTTCAGTCCCAAAGACACTGGATCATTCATCCAGTGACGTCGATGACGCAGGTGTGCAAGGTCGAGAGCGTTTCCTGGTCCCGGCTGCGAGCGCCTGCTCTCGTGTCGCAAATGGTTTGCCGGGTGGCCAGAGCTGTATAAAAGGGCCAGGACGGGGACGGAGATATCCCCAGGCTTCAGGTCTACACCACTCAGCGCTCTCGCATCTCCAGTCGCACTCTGCTCACCAGAACCAACATGTTCTCCCGCGTCGCCACCCTCACCCTCGCTGCTCTGCCCCTTCTTGCGGCCGCCACATCCATCGAGGTCCGCGGCGGCGAGCCCCCCTCGTCCTGCTCCACTGGCCCCATCCAGTGCTGCGACACCGTCGAGAAGGTGAGTCCGCGAGCAGTAGTCCTCGAGCCATCGTCCATCGTTTGGGCACTCACACACGTCTGTTCTATAGGCTAGCGACCCGAGCGCGACCAAGATCCTCGGCCTGCTTGGCATCGTCCTCCAGGACCTGAACGTCCTCGTCGGCCTCACCTGCTCCCCCGTCACCGTCATCGGTGTCGGCAGCAGCGGCTCCTGCTCCGCCAACGCTGTCTGCTGCCAGGACAACAGCCACGTGAGTACACCACCCTCCGCTCGATTTTCATCAGCGGTAGCATGCTCACCTATCCGTTGGCACACAGGGTGGCCTTATCTCCATCGGCTGTGTTCCCGTCCAGCTCTAATCGGACAGCACAAGCTCACTGCCCCCCGACGCGTACGGTCGGACGGGATAGTGTCGGTCGGGGCCGCTGGCTTCGCCACGACAGGCTTCGTCATGTATTTGACCTCGTGGATTGAATGATTCAGATATGCCGGCTTGTTTTGTTTCGAAAGTATTTACTCACAGCTTGACTGTGAGAGCGTGCGCTAGTCAGTCCGAGGCTGTCTTGTCTGCAAGGGGCCGTCATCAAGGCCCGAGTCCGAGTCCTTCCGACCTCCAATGACCTCTAAGGATACCGTGCTCAAATGAGCTAAAACGAGTCCAGATATGAATAGGAGCATGATAGCGTGAAAAAGGAGGTCTGCCTGCGAGGGCAGCGAATGGAGGTAGCGTCATGGCCAACTCGAGGGATACGCGAACCCAATTATGTAAAACATTGCCGTGGGCGTCTCTATTGCCTGAAAGAGCCGGAATGCCTTGGTCCTCGGATCTCCTCGGAGTCCTGGGCCGCGAGTCGCTATTCTTTCTTTTTTTGCCTTGCTGAGCACAGTCTGTCCTGATCTCGCATTGATTTTACTGGTCACCGACGTTTCCTCTCTGTGTAATGTTACAGTGTCCACTGGGGCTCCTCTAGTCGGATACGCCGATGGCGCGCGGCGCGCGTGTGCAAGGTCAGACACAATGGGATGGCGAAGGGAACCATCGCTGTTGTTCAAAGCTATGTAAAAGAGTTCATACATCGACATTCCTACTATACAGCGGCTCCTGAACGCACGAATGAGCCACCGTAGTACTCTAGAACTGGGATGACATCCTCTGAAATTCAAGGTGCCGAAGCTTACGTTTACCAGCTGAAACAGACGTCAGCAACTGTGAGAGCCGCAACAGTGCGCAAGCATATCGCGCACCTGTACGTCTCCCGGTGGAGATAAATCTCAGAGCACGCCGACGTGCCCCGCAAGATGTCCAGCTCGCACTGCGCGACAGCGTTCCCGACGTCGAGGTTGAACGAGTCCGGGCCGCACGCTGCACAGTAACCGCGATCGCGACATCAGCACACAATGAGACGACATGCTGGCGAGGTAGGAACAGTCGAAACGTACTAGCGATGGCGGCGGTGCCCTCCTCGGTGACAAAGTCCTTCACGATGGCTTGGAGCTTGGGGCGGCCGCAGTTCCGGGACACGCCAGGTTGCCCAAGCTTGCCACTCTTGCCGCTCTGGACAGACGCACTGCCGTCGTCGTCGTCGTCGACCACAGCCGTGGGGTCATTGGTAACGTAGTAGGAGACGTCGATGGACAACTGCTCCGGCCTAGCTTTGACGGCGCTGGAGATCACTTCGTCAAACCAGGACAGTGCACCTACACAGTACACAGCGGCGATCAGGGTGGGGAGACAGACGGGAAGTCGGACCAGCGACGTACCGTTGGTCCGGACCGCCCAGACGAAGCTGATCTTGCGGCATTTGCTTTCGTCAGCGTTGAATGAACGGACGAGATCGAGGAACAGGGGAACGACGAAGGTGATGCCTACAGTGTCGCGACCCCGTCAGCTCCTCACTCGCACGATTTCTACCGCATGCCAAACCACGCACCCGACCCGCCGCCGAGGAGGAGCACCCGGTCATACGCCTTGAGGTTCCCCTCAAACCCGCCGTACGGCCCGTCCAGGAGCACGCGCGACGT
>VJXU01003378.1:0-21875 GCA_008694245.1 Ganoderma sp. BRIUMSc | reverse complement strand
GGGGGTGAAAGGGGGTGGTGGGGGTCGAAGGTGAAGATCCAGTTGGGCAGTCTGAGAGAGCATATTGGGACAACGGAGGGCTAAGAGAGAGCGCAGGAACAGGACCCGCGTCCGTGATTCCGTTGACGAGCTCGGACGGCGCGCTCGCAGCTGTGGGCCGAGATGGCCACATCTGGCCGCATCTTCCCGCCCTCGTCGGCCACTGCCAAGAGCGGTCAGCACCAGATACCGATCGGCCTGGTGCCATTGGTCGGGTCCTCGCTCAGGTTCATGCTTCAATATTCACCCGGTATGCGTACACTTGCGCCCACAGCTCGGTCTTGCCTCCGACTAGATCCTCTGGCAACTGCATCTGCACCTGTACGATATCAACTTTATTTGCGTGCAGACTCCAGCGCTCATTTGCTACGCTATAACCCGGAAGTGTTGACCTTCCGGCACCGGCATTAAAGGGACCCGAAGACCATACATCTGCTCTCTCACCAGTTTCTCTCAGACAACCACCGAGACACCGCCCGTAAGCCGATACTGATGTTAAACAAATCACGCAACATTTACTAGACGGGCCCCGTGCAGTAGCAAAGTCATCACGCTTCGACGAAGTTACGGTCCTTAGACCGAGAGAAAAGGTTATACGTGCCTCGGCGGCCCGGGAATTGCCGGAGCGCCGCGGCAGGCGGGTTGCAGGCCTCAACAGACTTCAACAATGTGCTGCGCTCCTACTCTGTCGTCTTCGCACCTGGCTGCGCTCTACCATGTGGTTTATCATCTTCAACGCCTTCATAGGCATGTACTGCTACCGATGCCTAGGACGACAAAGTCTTATTCAGGTTGCCGTCACCTCAGGCCTCTTACGACGGCGCCGGCCCCCTGGCTGAGGGTGACGGCGATTCTCTTAACCCGGATCGCCATGCCTTCCATTCGTCCTCAAGGCTTCAGTTATGGGATAGGCCTCCGGAGGACGATAGTTTTCTACCTTCTTAGCCATCAACATCTTCGTTGGCCGTGGCTGTGGCGTACTCGGAGTGGCCCAGGGATACAAGGATGGACGCTTGTAAACAGACAGGTACGTGACTCCAGACCTCGGGCATAGCAGTCGACATAATGAAGTGCGGAATCATGCATATATGCTACTGTAGTACTTGCAGTCTTGCTTTTGTCGTTGAATCATCTGTTCATCTGTCTATCCTCCCAGTGTTCTCAACAACTTCCCGAAGCAACTATCCAAATATCCATTTGATCGGAGTGGTGGATATCTGCGCGTAAGTGTGAACACTTCGCAATTATGGTCTGCGTCTTATGAGGATATTCTTGTGTATGGGCATAAATAGTCTCGACACCCATCCTTCAACAATGGCAATCCTCTCCTTCGCTGTCCCCTCGTACGTGTTCATGGTTACGTACTCCCATGTCATTTCGTGCAACACTCCCCGTCGAAATCGAGGAGAACGTCATCGACCAACTGGACAAGGATTTTGCGTCCCTCCGCAACTGCGCACTGACGTGCCGTGCCTGGGTACCTCGAAGCCGCACCCTCCTCCTATGCGCCATTCGGATCGCCACGAGGTCAACGTGGGATGCCGTCGAGGACTACTTCCATGCAAACCCTGGCATGCGGCCTCTAGTACGATCACTAGCCACGGCTCCTGCCACTCAAGCGGAGCGTACGCGGCTCCTCGGGACGTACCCGGTGTCATTGTTTAGAATGCTCCCCAACCTTCGTCGCTGGGAAATACGGGCCCCAGCTGATGCGACGGATGATCCACTACCGACAATCTTTTTTCATCAAACCACGCTCGCTCAACTTCGCCTCTCCCCCATCACCGAGCTGCATCTATCATCCATCCAATTCCCGTTACTGACCGACCTCGTCCGGCTCCTCTCATCTATCCCCCGCCTGCGCGTCTTGGAATGTACGGAAATCCAAATTGCCAGATCGAAAGACACCTCGTCAATGGCGCGCTCGCCCCTTCTGCGTCGGCCCTTGCATCTCTCAACCCTGCAGGTGAGTAGTAATGCACAACAATTTGGGAGTGCAGAGTGTTGAGTTTGTGGCAGATTAGCCAAGGGAAGAGGGGGGATGAGAACATCTTGCCATGTCTTTTGCAGCTGACCGCATCGTCCCTCCAGAACCTTGTCGTTCGACGCGGGGAAGGTTCCAAGAGGTCCGATGAGGTCGACCCTCCATCGAAAAGGCACAAACCTCCTCCCGCCCAAACAGCGGCGACCACCCTAACGATGTCCCAACTCCACTCCCTGAAGCTTCACGTAGATCAGGCGCCCGAGGACAGTGTATCCACCTTGATGTTGAAGACTTTGGAAGAAGCCGCCACCTGGGTACGGACTCTTCGCCATGGGAGTAAACTAGAGGAACTCGAAATACACATCCACATGAAAGATGAGAACCCCCAGGATAGGACCTCTTGCAAAGACTTGGTGTCCCTGGCTCTCCTCCTCTCAAAAGACAACTTCATCCAAAGTCCTTGCCGGGCGCTTGAAGAGAAACTGCTCGCAGATTGGAACACGCATCTCACAATCGTGATACACATCCCGTTGTCCTGGGCTCCCCGGGAGGTCGTTCTGAGGAGCCTGAGGGAAAATGCATTTCCAGAATTGGAGAAAAAAGGTCTTCTACACGTCAGATATTTTGGAGGTACGTTTGTAGCTTTGGATCAATGTTCGACGTTCGTTGGCCTGGCTTACCGAAACGACTCGTCTTCGGCAGGAAATGCTTGTCAATCATATGCTGCGCACAACGAGCCAGTGTGTGCTCTAGCGGTGTCTCCCAACGGGCGTTGGATCGCCAGTCGATCGCGCGACTTAGTCATCATTTGGGATGTTCGGACTCAAATGCGCGTGCACGAGTGGATCCTTCCGATGGACCAACCCCCCTCAGCTGACTCCTTCGCATTCTCTCCAGACTCTACGCGTCTAGCCTGTGGTGGTTATGACAGAGACGGGGTATTCGTCGAAATTAGAAACGTCGAGGACGGTCATCGAATCAGGGTACTGAGAAGACAACGGGCTGACAACAGTGCTGAATCATCAGATGATCCACAACTCATCTGCGCCTGGTTCCCCGACAGGATTCTCTGTATATCTCTCGCTTGCTCTAAAGTCATAGTGCAATCTTGGGACGCGCATTCGTTCGAACATTCATCTGCCCGGGAACGCGTGGCGCCGTTCAAACATGGTTCTCTCATCATCTCTCCCGACGGATGGCGCCTCCTCGGGTTCGTCACCGTTTCACCGACGACTCAGTGTCCAACGGCCAGCACGCGTCCCAAAATCCCCCCTCGACAACGTGTTGGCTGCCGGCAGCAGTCGTGTAGTACTGGTCACTGGCACCGGCGGTCACATCCCGTGGGCCGTACCATGACATCCCCTGCTCTATTAAACCACCCCCTATGTGTGCTTTGGGATCTCGACACTGTTGATCTCGTTTGCCAGGTGCTGTTGTGCGGACTCGACTGCGAGCGGGTGCTAGCTGCATCATTTGATTCCAAAAGCGAACGACTTGCGCTTTCCCTCGCCGACCACACCATCCGCGTTTGGGACTCGACAACGCCGGAGCGAATGCTATCCATGGCTGCCAAGCCCCTCAAGGAACGAGGATTCCCAGTGCTGGCGGCAGAACCACGTCCGAATCGATGCCCATATTCCCCGATGCCCGAGGTGGTCTCCAGTGCGGTTTCGTTCACCCGGGGTGGCAGGCTCCTGCTCTCGCTGCGGAACACGCTCGTTCGCGACGGCCGCATGGAGACACTTTTGGCGGTGTGGGACACTCTGAGCGGTGAGATGGTGCTGGGACACGTACAGTACGAGAAATACGATGATACGTAGGTAGAGCGTCCGGCCTTGCGTGCTTCGCTCCTGGCTGCATGCATTGTGTATTCACTGCGTGCAGCGAGGAGAGAGTTCATGCGATTGATTTGTCGAGCGGGTTTCCCTTGAAGACTCGGACGTTTGGGGGACCGGAGGATCCGGATCTGCCGAGGCGGTTTGGGCTGCGCCGAAACCACTGGGATGTAACTACGTTTGTGTTTTCTCCAGATGGGCGCACGTTGTGCTGGGGTACTCAAGGAGGCCAGGTTGAAATTCTCTCTGAAAACTTATGCAGTCTCTGTAGTACTATGTACTCTAGCATTGCCAGTCCGACTGGGCCGGCTTCGAGTATTCTCCTATTACTTGTCTAAGGAGTTTACCCCAATAATGAGTTCCTATGGTTTATCCTCCCCGCCTTCATATTTAGTCCAGCGAACGGAGAGCCCCAGTTGAACTCGCTGAATGTTCGGACGTTCAGCTTTGAATTTATCGGCAGGAATCAGCTCACTCGCCAGCGGCTGTCTCGTAGGCGCGCGTGATTAGGGTCAGACGCCCTTGCCAGCCTCGTTCAACAAGCCCACCTACGTGCTCCTACACCGTCACTTACAACACTCAACACACTGTTCCACGCACCATTTATCCCTATTTCTGATCCATCCATGGACATACCGTGCTGCCGATGCCTAGAACGACAAGCACTTCTTCCAGTGGCCATCACCTCTCCGGCGTGCGAGGGACGATTTCTATCTGAACCTATAACGCTTGTCGCGCATTACCTATATCCAGAATGATTCAAATGGGATCAGCTTCTGGATATCGATATAGAGTTCTCAGCGTTCCGGAACATCGCCTTCGCCTCGACCGCGGCTATCCAAGTTGTGGCATCCTCGGAACCGCTCACGGATATCTGGTGGACGCTTGCGCAGACGGAGGTACGTGATGCCGTGTCGTCTCCGTAGTCAACCGATTGAACATAGATCTGTGTTGGGATATGGTCAGCTATGAAGCTAGTAGTCGAGGCAATGCAGTGCAAAGCCCATGCACACTGTATGTTAGCTTTGGCTATCGACCCTCCCTATCACCATTGCCACAATTCCTGGAGCAAGTATCCGAATATCCATTCTGGGTGGCGGGGATGGATATCTTGACGTACGTCTTACCCCTTCGAATCTTGTGAGGATATCTGTGTGTTCGTATAAAAGCGGCACCTTCATTACCGCCGTCCCGACTCCTTCCTGTGCCTTTCAACTTCTCCATGCTCATATCCCTCGCTCCCATGCCATTGCCTGCAAAATTCCCCACGAATGTCGAGAAGAAAGTTATCGACCAGCTAGATGGCGATTTTGCCTCTCTCCGTAACTGCGCGCTGACATGTCGCGCCTGGCTACCGCGAAGCCGCACCCTCCTCCTATGCGCCGTTCGGATCGCCACGAGGTCAACGTGGGATGCCGTCGAGGACTACTTCCAGGCAAACCCTAGTATGCGGCCTCTAGTACGATCACTAGCCACGGCTCCTGCCACTCAAGCGGAGCGTACGCGACTCCTCGGGACGTATCCTGTGTTGTTGTTTAGAATGCTCCCCAACCTTCGTCGATGGGAAATACGGGCCCCAGCTGTTGCGACGGACGATCCTCCACCGACAATCTTTTTTCATCAAACCACGCTCACCCAACTTCGCTTCTCCCCTATCACCGAGCTGCACCTATCGTCCGTCCAGTTCCCGTTACTGACCGGCCTCGTCCGGCTCCTCACATCAATCCCCCGCCTGCGTGTACTGGAATGCTCTGAGATACGATTCGCCCGCTCTGAGGACAATCTACCCACGGCGCTGTCGCTCCTCGGTCGGCATCTGCCTCTTTCGACTCTAAAGGTGAGGAAGTTGAGGCATCCTAAGAGCATTTACTGAGGCTGTGGTAGATTTATCAGCGGAAAGGGACAGAAGGCCACCTCTTGCCTTGTCTTCTGAAGTTGACTGCACTGTCTCTTCGGGATCTGGTCGTCCAGGGGAGGGGCCTCAACTGGTCCGGTGAGCCCAACTCGCGCTTCAATATTCGTAGATGCGTAGTATCTAACGTGCGCTCGCGCTGACGGTAGCCTCGATCGTGGCCCGGACCATGTCCGAACTCCACTCCCTGAAGCTTCACGTAGACCAGGCACCCAAGGAAAGCGTATTCGCCTTGTTCTTGAAGACTTTCGAAGAAGCCGCCAGCTGCGTACAGACCCTCCGCTGTGGGAGTAAACTTGGAGAACTCGAGATACACATCCACATGAACGATGCCTTCTCGGAGAACCCCCAGGACAGGACATTTTACAGCGACCCTGTGTCCCTGGCTTCGCTTCTGTCAAAAAACCACCTCCAAAATCCTTGCTGTGCGCTCGAAGTGAGCTTGCTTACAGATTGGAACACGCGACTCACTGTATGGATCCACAACCCGTCGTTCTCGCCTCCTCTGGATGTCGTTATGAAGACTCTGAAGGAAATCTCCTTTCCAAAACTGGAGGAGAGAGGTCTCCTCGACGTAGGATACTCGGGAGGTATGTTGAAGCCATTTCATACATTCGTACCCTGGCCTGACTTCCCGAAACCACTCATGTTCATCAGGGAGCGCAGGCCGATCCTATGGTCCCCGCCACACCGGGCCATAGTCTGCGTGTCTCCCGGTATTCCAAGTTGTACCGCAAGTAGGTCGCGCAGCTTGGCCACGATCTGGGCTGCTTGCGCGCGACTGTGCACCTTTCCGGTACGCTTGGGTTTACTCTATCTTGGCGCACGTTGTGCTGCTGGTGGCCTATTAAAGGAGGTGAGGTTGAAGTCCATTCTGTTTGAACGGGCCAATGAGACCTCGTGAATGCCGCGGTGAATATGCACCGCGAAATCTGACCTGTATCGCACAAATACGGCAATATGTAGTTAGTTAATCAGTAGAGCCCTCAGAATGGACCAAGGATGAGTATCGTCTCTAGTGGCGGGCCGACGATGACACCAGGCTTGAATACTATCAATGGTCTCTGCCAGACGGGTTGGGCGTAGACGCCATGGCCCCGGACCGGGGGCTAGCGCTTTCGCGTGGCATGATCGAGTCTGGTCGACGTCGAGCCTGCCTCGACTCGACGGCGACGATGTCCCGCAGTTCGAGTCTGTCATTTTCTCCACATGGTGCTCGCCGAATGCTAGGGGAGGGTCTCGCAGGTGACCGGCGGTTCCAACCTGAATTCGAACGCACAACTTGCCGGTAGTACTGCACTCATAATGGGTTATGCTAATTTCTCCTCATCGTAACAGCCTTCAGGCGTGGGTCAAACCTCTTGAAGTTATGCAAAATCAGTCTTCCTTCCTCGCGATGTGAATTGTGAGCAGAGCGTCTCAAACTCAATGGTGTTCTCGTAAGGCTATACTAAACCTGTACACCTCAGATAGAGACGCTAGTTCCGTAACACCCACCTGGCCGCAGCGACGAGCGGCCCCGGCATCACCCTCTACGTTCCTCCCTTGCATACGCCATGTCCTGCGATCGTCAACCCTTCCCTGCACCATTCCCAATCGAAATCGAGGAGCATATTATCGATCAGCTGGCCGGCAATTCCACAGCTCTTCGCCGTTGTTCATTGACATGCCGCGCATGGGTGCCCCGCAGCCGCTTCCACCTCTTTGGCGCGATTCGGATCGCGACCAAGGCAGCATTGGACGCGGTCGTCGACTACTTCCAGGAACACCCCCGCATGCGGATGCTGGTGCGATCCCTAATCGTGGACCCCATAGCACCGACAGAGCGCATACGGCTCCTCGGGACGTACCCGGCACTCTTGTTCCAGATGCTCCCTAACTTACGTCGCTGGGAAATGCGAGCACCGGGAGAGACTAAAGCCGACGTACCGAGGGTCTCCTTTCATCGCACTACGCTCATCCAGCTTCGCTACTCTCCTGTCACGGAGCTGCACGTGTCGTCGATGCAATTCACGTCCAGGGGTGAGTTCGTCCGGCTCATCTCGTCCTTCCCTCGTCTACGAGTACTCCAGTACTCGGACGTAACATTTGGTCCCACGAACGGGATTCCAGTAACGGTAGCCTCTCCCCTCCATCCGCGACGACCGCTGGGTCTGTCCGCTCTGCATGTAAGTGGCCGATTACTTTGTGTGGAGCACCGATCATAAATGTTTAAGTTTATTATCAGGTATTTCATTGGAAGGATAATGACGATCTCTTACCCTGGCTACTGGTGGCGTCCCAGTCATCGCTTCAGGCCCTTGTCCTTCGACGTCGGAAAAGCGTGCAGTTGCCATCTGGTGAGGCTGCCAGTGACTTGGTATCTGTGGGTCTTTCGTATCTGATGGCCGCCCATTTATCTCCGCCCACTTATCTCAGCGACCATGCCGCTCATGTCCCAGCTTTGCTCCCTGACACTTCACGTAGAGCAACGTCCTGAGGATGGGATAGACACTCTGCATTTGGAGGCGTTCGGGGATGCATGGCACTGCATGCAAGCCCTTCAATATGGCACGACGCTCAAACGGCTCGAAATACACCTCCACCTGTGCAACCCCTCAAGGGGTTCCCGGAACGAGGCTCCTTGCAACGACCCGGTTTCTCTTGCGTTATTCCTGTCAAAAGATCGCATGCGAAGCCGTTGCCAGATGCTTGAGCAAGTGTTGCTCGTCGAACATCCGATACATCTCGCCATAGTTATGCACCTTCCATCTTTTTGGACCCATCGGGAAGTAGTCTTGAGGGCTCTAAAGGACGATGCCTTCCCTAATATGCACAGCAAGGGGCTCCTGAACATCGGATACTCCGGAGGTATGTGATTGACGTTTTCCATGCGTATGCCAGATGTCGGCTAATCAGACGAAACTTCCGTTGGTCATGACTCCAGGAAATGCATGCGAATCATGCACATTCCACGCTGGTCCAGTGTCTGCGCTCGCGGTCTCGCCCGATGCCAGGTGGATCGCCAGTGCATCTTCCCTTTTGGGCATTCTGTGGGATGCTCGCTCCCGACGTCCCATGCGAGAATGGTTGCATCCTCAGCCGGGTCGCTCCGCAAACATGACCATTGCTTTCTCACCCGACAGTAACCGCCTGGCTTGCTGTGGCCATATGCACGGCCGGACGCCGTTCGTGCAGGTACTGTCCGCGGACAAGGGCTGTCGACTCGGGCTCCTAGAAGGACCGGCCCTTGATGACCCAGACGCTGACCCGATATCGCAGCTTGCATGCATGTGGCTCCCCGCCAAGCTCATCTTCGTATGCCTCACCCGTTCTACCATCTCCGTCCACACCTGGGACCCACAGACCTTCGAACCGCAATCCACTTGGCAGCACATAGTATCGCCAATCACCCACGGCTCTCTCCTCCTGTCCCGCGACGGGCGGCGGCTGGCCGTCAGTGCGATCTACGACCCACTAGAGGCCGTAGTGCACCCCCTTGCCAGCAGCCATCTCAGTCACGGTGCGACCAACACTCCGTTGTGCGTCCTCTGGGACTGCGACACGGGCGGTCCCCACGAGGTGCTCCACGCACGGAGCGATCAGGGCAAGGTGCACGCAGCGTCGTTCGACCCTGAGGGCGAGCGGCTCGTGCTGTCGCTCTCCGACCACACGATATGGATATGGAACGTCACGACGCGCGAGCTCGTCCTCTCCATAGCCGAGCCCATCCCCCTGGAGTTCGACCCGCGCTACCATCTGTACCGTCCAATAGCTGCTCCGGGCACGAGCTCGGGCTTCTATAGGTCTGCGGCGAAGGCGGTGGCTTTCTCTCCGGACGGCCGGTACCTGCTCTCACTGCGCTATATGCATGTCAGTGAGGAGCGCGTGGAGACCTTGGTGATGCTCTGGGATACGTGGAGGGGTCGCCTGCTGCGGAGGTGGGATGACACGCGACCGTATGCCAGTGTGCCCAGGAACTCTGGTCTAGCTGCCTTTTCGCCTTGCGGCACGTATGCAGCCTTCACCGCGAACGATGGTAGGGTGCATGTGGTTGACTGGTCTCGTGGGGGACTTCGTGTAAGGACGGACTGGGGATCACTGGATTCAGAGGACGCGTCGGTGCAGGTTGGACTGCTGCCGATGCGCGACGCTGCCGTTAGCCTTGCGTTCTCGCCAGATGGCCAGACGCTTTGTCGGGGGACACGGGGAGGGGGCGTCGAAATTCGTTCGTTCTGAGTCCGGGACTGCTTCTCTCGACAACTTCTCGGTTCACATCTTCTCTTCTCTCACTGACGACTGGGAACGATGGCTGTCTTGGGGATGACATCCTTAGATCCAGCTGCGACTTGCTGTAATTGTAGCGGTTCAGCTATTGAAATGCCCTCTTGGAGGCAGCTGTTCGATGTACGAATCCATGTATTACAAGGTAGTACTTAACCTGTACCATCACGACTGTCCGAAATGCTCCCTGGGGATCTCGGCGAGCTAGGTCGCACCTCAGGTATGCTTGAATTAAGTTAAAACGCCGGGAAGAAGCCTTGGGGGTAATCGAATACCGCCTCGGGATTAACCTCCCGCATGATCCTCTGCAACTTCTCAGTGTGCGTAGGGTAGTACCAGGCGTGGGCCTCGTTCCGGCCAAGCTGCGAGTCGATGTAGTTCGGGTAGCCCATGAATCGGCCGTCCGGCATCTACACCAGAAATATGCGCCGGTCAGCGGGAGCAGGAATTGATTAAAAATGAATGTACACATACAGGATCAGTGACGGATTTGAGGATGCCGGTGACGAACGGGACACCGTCGCTGGGGTACGGCAAGGTCGGGCTATATCCGAGGATCTTAACACAAGAACGCAAACGGCCGCCCTCGTTAGCGGCACTGCAATGTGAAAACGAGGCGGACCGCTTGCCTGCAGGTTCATGAACATGTCGCGCGCATTGTACGCTGTCGCGTCCTGGGGCACCGCGCTGATCGCGGACTTCTTACCCCCGAAGATGTCCCAGAGTACATACCAGCTGACATCGGAGCTGGAGCCGTTATACGTGTATTGCGCAAAGGAGAGGGTCGACACCTCGGTGAGGAGCTTGTCGGCCGGGTAGAAGAGCGAGTTGGAGTAGAAGGGCGCGTGGAATGCGGCAGCCTCGTTGAGCGTGGGCTCAGGGTCGAGCGTCGCGTTGAACGTCGCTTCGAACTGCATAAAATGTGACCCATTAGCAGTCTAAGCGAGAGCGATTAAGCATTATCCGAGCCCGGGACACATACCACGACGTGCTGTATCCAGTTCAGGTCGTCCAGGATGTAGACGCTCGGCTTGGAGTCATTCAACGCAGCGAGCGAGTCCCATAGCGGCTGGATGGTCCTGTTCAGGCCCGCGATGCCGTCGTCACCGTAGTACGCGCCGTTAAGCAAGAAGGTGGGTACGGGGCTGGCTTCCGTATACCGCACTTGAAGTCCCAAGGTGGAAGGCAAGTCCGCCTCGACAGTGAACTTCTGGAAGATTTGGAACGCGGAGGACGCAATCTCCGGAGTGCTCCAGGTGTAAGTGAAGCCGAAAGTCGTAGCATGCGTAGGAGCTGGGTGTGTGAGCACCTTGAGCTTCGTGATGATACCGAAGGATGGTGGAGCACCGCGGAGAGCCTAGGTGATGGTGTGAGTAACCACTGAGCCGGACTAACGACCCTTGGTAAAGAAGATATACTTGCCCAGAAAAGGTCAGAGTTGGTATGGTTATTGGCTGAGACGATCGAGCCGTCAGCGGTCACAACCTCCATCTCGACGACCTGGTCTAGGAACAGGCCCCATTGAAGAGAGCTGAATCCGAAGCCACCATGGAGATGACCGGCGACACCGACTTGGGGACAGGTTCCGAACGCCGCGGCACGTTGACCTGAAGTCATAGTCATGAGATACGAGAAACCATCTCATTACCCACTGAGGAGATAGCCCACCATTCTCCCAAAGATACCAGTACAGCGGGCCAAGCTTGCTGCCCGTGCCGACGATGACATAGTCTCCGGACATGGTGATGTCGTCTAGGTTATCAAGCGAAATGATCAGGTGTCCGTCCTCTCCTCCTGTGCTGAACGACGCATCTAACACACCCCAAGGTCAGAATACGAATACCAGGATTATTATTCAACAACGCTCATGAAAACACTTGAAGCCGACTTACAAGAGTGTCCACCGGAGCGCGCGGTTACCTTGACCTCATTGGCGACGCCACACTTGACGGCCTTGCTGACATCTTCCGTCGTGTTTGGGTACACTAGCGCCGCAGGCTGGTAGATTAGCCTCAGGTTGACGGGAAGGCTGTCATTTTGGTACGAAGGGCTAGAAGGAATAACAGGATTCAACCCCGCCTTCGTCAGACATGGAATAAGCGACGCCGAAGAGTTCTGGTGGCGAGGTACGAGATCGAAATCGAGGTTGTATTTCAGGTTCCCAGTGAAAAAGTCGTTCGGAGATGCGAAAGCCTCAGAGACTCCACGGGAAACAAGGGCGAACAAGGCCAGGAGAAACATTCGTGGCTGTTCCCATACATCAGTCCTTCAGCATGTGTATACTATACGAAAAGAGCGAACTTTGGAGGGACTCACCTGGACCTCGAATCCTGTTCGTGCTGTATACGCAAGGGAAAGAAATGCACGTCCACGAATGGTGGTCGACGATGAGGTTTATATATAAAGCAGACTTGGCGACATCACCGTTGTGGGACCGAGAGGCCGTTGCTCCGGGGAAACCATATGCACACAGGCACATGACGAAAGTTTACTACGTTGGTATTCCATAATGCTGATGAAATCACCTAGTCTAGAGAGAGTTTGACAGATACGCAGCAAAGAACAGACCCCGTGCTCTCTTACGCCGGAACCACAATAGGCGGCCGAGGCGCTATGCGGCACGGTCAAACAAACCGTGATTGAATAGCGAATGGAACACTCACAAGCACAAGCGGCGGGTCTAATTCTCATGTGAACAACGTGCTGAAACTAGTCGAATCCAACTGTTTCGGATTGCCGACCACAAGCCTGACATGACATCCATTGCCATCTGTGGGTAGAATGCAGACGTTTGCCCGGAGAAACGAGCCAGAAGCGCTCCGGTCGGTCGTGGGCTTTAGAGTATCATGACCCAGTAAAGTACAAGTAGATTAAGGAAAGATAAACGGGTCCTGTGTTGAGTCCAATGGTCCGATGAGCCGTGCGGAGTAAATCAAAGGTCGAACGTAGTAGAGTATGCTTGATCTTAGTCGTAGATCGGTAGGGGCAACAGACTGAGTAGGAAAAGTGATCAATACCGCGACCTACGTCGAGCCGTGTACTGACTTACCGGTCTGACGCGAAGAGGAAGTTGTTGGAAATGTCCTCGCCCTCCAAGAAACGAGTAGGATAGATAACTACCACGCCATCGAGAAATTAGCACGGACTCCGAATGGTCGGTAGCGCAACTGAAATATACCTAGGTGACCCCGCAACTCGTGCAAGACGTGCTCCATCTCTTCCCTCTCGGCCTGGTCAAACGGTTTCGGGCCCTTAGCTGAACGCCTCTCCTTCTCTTTTTCCTTCTGGTTATGATTCTGTCCTGATGTTGCTGGCGGACTGTCGGGAGGTTGCGTGTTCAGGGTGTGGGAGTCTCCATCGCTAACTAGGAACTCTCGAGAGCGAGCAAGGTCGTCCCTAGATGTCCGAATCGCTTGCTCGGTGAGGCGATGTTGAACAAATGTGTCGTACTCCTGAGCGTCTGAGGGCATTCGGGCGACCGGAGGATCCGAAGGATCATGGTCCTTGAGCTGGGCATTGGTTAGCTACGTCATGGCACCCGGAGCATAAGCTGAAACGCACCGGTTTGTTCAACCGCTCGTGGTGGGCGATAAACTCCTTGTACTGCTTCCAGGTTGTGACTAGGTCGTCAGGGATGGCGTGGAACACCTTTCGGAAGATCTCCGTCTGTGAACGGACTTTGAGTCAAGTGCCAGTCATTAAATGTCATCACGGATCACTGACGTTGTGGACTGCGCAGGCTACCCAAATACCTTTCCAGAACGCATCACATATCGGGTCCTCGAAACCATAAGGGTCGACGTGCGGAGTAGGGGTCGGAAGTTGCCAGTGCTTGTTCACCAGCTTAGCAGAGAGGTGTTTCCGGATCGTCGCACGAGCGCTAGGCGCCTTCTCTTCCTCAGAGTCGGCGTCGTTCTTCCCGGACCGCGTACGCGGTGACAGGTTATCGTGCTGTGGGTCTATCGCTGCGTTAGCCGGAGCGCCGTAGAGTTCGCCAGTCTCGGTCGCTGCTTGAGGTGGTGACTTCTGCATGGACCCGTCCTGCACAACGCCATCCTGATCATTCGTAGTCGAGGAACCACTCGAGGGCGTAGACCCATTCTGAACGCCGTCCTTGGCAACTGCAGAGCCGTCCAGTTGCACCGTGCTAGATGGACCACTGTTCTTAAGGCCAGCATCGCCGGCATGGAAGTAACCATTCCCGTTAGGAGTCGAGGTACCTTCGGTGTCCTCCGGAACTTCCGCGATTGGAGTCGGGTAGTCAGGAAGCCTGCCCTCCGCCATCTCTGCTACCATTTTCTCTTCCAGTGTCGGGACGGCGGAGCTCGGGAAACCATAATCCTTCTCCCCAGAGCGCGTATACATCTCACGCTCCTGTACGATGGACTTCAGCCCACCAGTGCCATCAGCCGCTGTCGGAAAGCCTGTCTTTTGAAGCGCTGACGAAGCATTCTTCGCTCCGGCATTTGCATAACCATGGGCACCTATAGGCCCCTTCAGCCAAGCGAAGTCTTTGTGGCGAATAATTACGCACCTTGTTGAAGGCTGTCGATTATCTCTCTTACGAGGGCACTACTGGCCGCGGTCTGATGGTCCTTACTGATGTGCGTGACGCCACTGTCCTTCCCGAACTCCTGCTCCCGATCAGGATCCCAAGGCTCCTGCTCGTGGGGCTCCTTGAGTGGTTCTGAAGCCATGAGATCCTCCTCGTACAGCGCGTCGACGTCGACTCCGAGATGCTCCCTCATCAGGCGTACGCGGAGCGTGTGCGCGAACCGCCCCACTTTGAACGGCTTGCCGGCCATAGTGCTATGGCATCGTCAACACAACATTGAGTAGACAAAAGGTAAAGGCGCGACTTGCCAGTCGATCATGTCGGTGTCGCGGATGACTGCCGCGATTTCGGAGTCTCTGTCTCCACGCTGCGACCGCTCGTTGATGTTCGCGCTGCCGATGATAGCGAGACGATCGTCCACGATGCACACCTTGCCATGGATGTATACTTGTTCCGTGGTCAGCACGTCCCCGCGCAACTTGCCCCAGTTGCGGAGAGAGAAGACAGCGATGTAGTCATCGGGCTGGAAAAAGCGTTCAGTGGTATGGCAGGTACAACCTTGGATATGGAACGCACGTCAATGCCTTCCTTCCTCAGTCGACCAAAGATCGAGTGTGGTCCACGACAAATCGTCCTGTTCTGACACTCTATGATGATGCGAATCTGCACGCAGCTATCAGTATTTATCTGAGCATAGCATCTAGCTCGGGCTTACAGCACTAGCATCACCGTGGTCCACGGGGAATGCAAAGCCAGGCAACAGTGGAATGACGATGCAACATTTCCAAGGCGTGCCCTCTCGGTGCGCCCGGATGATACGATGGACGATAGCGTCACCGATCCTGTTCTCGATCTTCACATCATTGACAATTGTCCTGCAAGCAAGTTAGGCTCTCTCTCCGTGCAGACGTATTCAAACGACTTACGAAGTGATGAAGAACTGGTTCTCAATGTACACGAAATGCTCCGACAATTGGATAGCTAAACCGCTCATTAGCTGCGAGCGAAAGAAACCCTGCATTCGCAGATCAGGATACGGGCTGACCTTTAAGATACGCGTTCTGGATGGAATGCTCGATCCGGTCGGGTGTCCCCATTGACCACGGACCCGCAGAACGACAAATCTGAAGCTCGCATGTCCCAGTCAGCCCCATGTGCGAGAGCTCACCAGGCTTGAACTCCGGCGGAGGCAGCAAGAATGGCATAGCACGCGTATGATTCTTGATACGGAGCAGATGGTTCCATCGCTGCACGAAGTGTCTTGCAAGATCACGGGCGGGCTGCCCAACCACCTGCATCGAGACGTCATGCCTAACATATGAATATGAATGAGCGATGCCTGCCATGTTTGGTCTAGCACAGTTGCGTACCATGGCATCCTTGGAACTTTCCCTCTGTCATACATGTCGTCGAATGGCTTGTTCAGGGTATGGAAGTCCCCAACACGGGGATTACTGTAATCCTTGCCTGGTGAAACATGAGACAGACAGAACAACTCGGTATTGTAGAACGTGACTGACCGGGCCAGATGTGTTCGGAGGTCTCCGTATTGAGATCGGGATCATCAACAAGAACGTGTTGTGGAGTATCCCAACTGCAAAAAGAATGGTAACCGTTAGGTAAAGGGAGCCAACACACACCAGTATCCTGCAACGCCTACCGTCCGAAACAATGATCGAGTCCGCCCATAAACGCAATGGCCTGATCAATGACACAGAGCTTCTCGTGCTACGACATACACGATCTCAATCCGGATATCTCGACGAACCGGAGGTGAATACGCACGTGCGCCCAATAGAAGGTCCCAGTTTGGAAGTGCGAAGGCGATCGCTGAACCATAATATTCGGATGCAGGGATGTGAGGCGTTGCTTGGCATAGTGGCTGTCTGTCGGCGTCGTCCTACTCGAGACCTCTTGGCTACATTCATGTTATGGCAAAATACGCATTCGAATGGAAGATGGGGCTTACTAAAGGATAATATAAATCTTGACGCCTTCCCTTGCCTTCATCTCGAGCAGGTTGTCCAGCCGGTACTTGTCCTTCTGCGGTCGTCGCATCTGCAATTCTGAGAGGGACATGGATACAGCCACAACTGATGGAAACGAAGGATAGAGGCATACCTGGAGAGAGCCACCAGTCGTGTATCTGGATAGTCTCGCGCGCGAGTAAAATGGCCCTTGACAGGTTCCAGAAATAGTCCCGCTACAACGACTCCCATTAGTACCGCGCTTTCTTCTAAAATATACTGGCACTAATGGCAACAAAGCACGTACCCCATCAACTAACCACTGCGCCGCGACATTCAGCCGGATCGGCGCAAAGCTGTCGAACCGGTTCTTGCCCGTATAGTGGCTCTCCCGAGCCGCCCGTTCCAGTGACGTGATCCACTGCAACATCTGCCGCTCATTCTTCGCCGTCAGCTTCAGCCGCGACTGCGCGTTCACCACGTAGAACACATGCTTGGAAACGTCTTTCGACCCCTTCCGCTGTTGAGCCCCATCCGCACTGTCGCCATGGCCATGGTGGTGTTCGTCATGTCCGCGGTCATGTCCTTGTCCAGACGGTTCAAAGAGATTCACGTTCGTCGAGGGGTCGAGCATGGGGGTGAGGGGACGGGAGGACGGCTCGCTGCCGGACGAGCTCGCCGTCGATGCACGCGTGTCCTGCGACGGTCGCGGAGGGCCATGTCCGTGGTCTACGGACAGGTTGTTTGTGGATGCGCTCGGTCGCCTGTGCCCGTTTGTCTGGTTTTTCTGGCTCCCGGGACGAAGCACCTTCGATAGGGTGCTCCTGATCGAGCCGACAGTGGATGAGAGGCGTCTGCGCTCTGTTGGAGACTCGACCGTCACTTGCACCTCGCCGTCCCCTCTGCCCGGCTCCTGCGTATCGGGATCCTCGGCGTGGTGGCCATCCAGGTGCAACAGATGCATGCCCTGGCGGTAGTAGCGGACCGGTCGCTCGATCGCGAAGTCTTGGTCGATGAGGAAGACGTCGTAAACAGTGAGCTGGGTCTCGGCGTTAGTGGCAGTGGACACCAGCTAATGAGACACGAATGCCGTACTTCTCCCATTTCCTCCATGATCACAAGATAGCTCTCGCGGACGCAGCACCACCGCTGCTTTTTCCTCTCGCGCCACCCGGCCGCTCGTGGACCGTACAACGGCTTCGGAGCCACACCCTCTAGTCGCAAGAAACCCGCTCTGTACTGGTTACCTCCGGATTGCGCCAAGGAAACAGTCAGTGCGCCGATTTCTAGAAAGGCAGATAGACGATTGACGGCAGGATGGAACATCTATATTGTGGTTAGCTTAAAGGCAAAGTGAATGAGCTGAACAACACATACCACTGCCCGAATCAAGCCCACCAAATAATTCTCAAGCGCCTCACGCTGGAGACGAGCGAAGTCTGCCTTGCCGACATCACTACCTCGCTCCTTCAAAAACTTGAAGTACGGAAGTGCTTTGTTCGCGTGTCAGAATGTGAAACAGTGGAGACGGGAAGAGAGGCGTACTGGTCATAGGAAACTCGGGCATCGTCTCAATGTTGCGATTATATGCTTTAGAAAGAGCGTAGTGTCCGTGCAAGGAAAGAAACTCGCGAAGCTGGCGATATACAACCCACCGCACCGCGCCATTCGCGTACTCACACTCGATGCGGAAGACGGCCTTATGGCCGTGTAGAGGATGCAGACTATCCGTCACCCGAATACGCAACCTGTGAAAGAGGGCGGGCACCCTGCGATGACCCTTCTCATCGCGCTCGACCCAGAACCGCAGCATAAGAGTTGCAAGCCCGCCAGTGATGAGCTCGTCCGTGATGTTCACGCTGTGCGGGACGACGGTCGACGCGGGGCGCTGTTGCGCCTTACCCTGGCCAGCGATGTGTGGGAGCAGGGAGCGCAGCCGGCCCCACTTCGGAGTCGAAGGTGCCGAGCGAGACTCGCCTGGGATGTGCGGCATCGACTTCGACTGTCGGAGGCGAGACGCCGGCGCAATCGGCGAAGCCGTAAGAGACGTAGACGGTCCAGCGACGGGCTGACCGTCCTCGCTCTCTCGAGTCGGGTGGCCACCTTCGGTGACAGAGCGGTCGGGGAACTGGAATTCGGGCAGCTCCTCGCGCGGCGTACCGAGAGGCGACTCGGTGATCCACTTGATGGGGTTCCATGTCCCCTCGTATGCCGTGCTGTCCCTCCGCTTGTGCTTGCGCTCCGCGATGGTCCGCTCGCGTTCCCGCTGCTCGGGGTTGTTGTAGTCGAGCGCGCTGCGGAACGGCGACGTGGCCGGCGGGAAGTCGAACACCCTGTCCGGGTCCTCCTCGTCCAGCTGCGAGTTCTGGCGGGAATTCTCCTTCTCGCCGTGTTTCGAGGGGCTTGGAGAGAAGGTGTTGCCTTGCGCGCTCGAGATGGAATAACTGTATGAGATGGATCTAGGAGGTCCGGTCCTCTGTTGCGGCGTGCGCACGGCCGAGCTGTGGAGAGAGGGTGCGGGGAACGATCGTCTTGAGGTGGGCGACGCCGGGGACGCGTCTCCGGGCTGATCGCGCGCGGGCTGGATCTTCACGGCATGCTCAGCAACGGCCATCTCCTCAAGTACGGAATATACACGCACCTCTCGCCGTCCTGGAGAGATCTTCACGCCGTCTCTGCAACCATCTGCGTTGTCCTTCCACGGCCTCTCGTGCCCGTATCCGCGATTTGGAGAGGCGGGGCCATCCTGGGAGGTGAGCGCGGACTCGTTTTCATCCTCGCCACGTCAGAATATGATGCACACGCACAGCATGCACCTGGGGTTGGTGTTCAGGTGCGTCCGTGTCGGCGCTCCGGTCGTGCTGGCCGTTTGAGATGGCGTTTTGAACGACCTCATAGAGCCCCGGAGGTGGCCTTGCAATCGACACCATATGGTCCTAGTGGTATGAAGGAGAGAGGAATGCGGGCGTAAAGAACGATTGCAGATGAGGTGGAGGGTTGGGGTCGAGGAACTGGTCAGCGTTGGGTCAGCGCCATGACGTCTTTGGTGGCCTGGAAGAGCTTGGCGCCGACCAGTGCTACTCGGTCTCCGCCCCGAGACAAGAGCACCGCAGCCTGGAACCAAGCTTGATTCATCCCATACCTCGAGTTCAAGTTTTCCAATTCTGCGCTCAAACGAAGCTCTGGAGCGGCCTTTTCTGCGCACTACGAGGTCTTGGTCGGAGGCCAAGAAGGCACTCAGAAATTGAAGCATGAGTTTACTTGCCAGTGACCACTCTGAACAAAGCACCGAAGCCCGAAGATTTATATGTGATCCGCGCTACGTGGCCTCTCACGCCCATCCATGTCCGCCTACCACCCGCGCCCGAAAGTCCCTTGTGTCCGGTGCAACAAGAACCATGATACACCAGCCGCATTCCTCATGGCGTGTGCTAAGTGCGAACGGGCATGGCACCATAGTCTGTCATCATTTTCAACTGCTTTTTTGTCCCAAGTCGATGTGACTGATTCGGGCCCGGACCTTCGCAGCTTGCCACATCCCACAGGTGTCAGAGGAGGAAATCTTGGAGAGAATAACCCTCGACAACCAAGGAAAACGTGAGGCAGGCCTTGCGGGCTGGCAGTGCAAACGATGCACGAAGAGGGCTCGAGTTGAGCCACTGCCGCCCACTGCCGTTCCCCGTGGCCTCTCCGCGTCCTCCGCGGCCTCGAAGCCTGCAATCCAGTCCGAACCCTCCTTGAATAGGCACTCAACTTTCTCTGTTAAGACAACGTCGAGTGTGCCGCCACAAGAAAACGCTTCGGCTACAACTCAGGTTACCGTAGCTGACGATGACGATATCATCATCCTGGACGATGCGCCCGAGCAATCTCAGCGACCTGTGGTTAAACTTGGAAACACACCTGAGGCCGACATAGCACCGAGAGTAATGGTCCGACCTCCGCGACTGCCTTCCAAGTCACCGCCACCACAATCAACACCTGCTGCGGCATCGGAGGCTCCGCGCAAGCCATTTAAGACCATCAAAATGTCGAAGACGATCCAGGTACGAGTGCGTACCCTTGAAGAACGTCGCGTCATTCACCATATCATCAATAGAAGCGACCCACAAAATCTATTCTAAATATCACGCCGCTCCCTGCAACGCGCGAGCCGGCCGCAGAGGAACCACTGGCAGGGCCAAGCACCTACATTACTAACCACACCCTCCGACTGGTACCCTCCCCCTCACCTCCTCCACCGCCCCCGCCCCAAGAACCGCAACCAGAACAAGCCGCCGAACCGCGTACCCGCTCTCCCACTCCCGCTCTTTCCCACCAACCTATCCAACGGGAGCCAACAGTCCAGCACACCTCGTTCCCCGGGCCCCCTTCCGCAGATGCGAAAACCATCAGCACCGCAGACATCCGCGCCCTCATCTCGACCATGCGCCTCGACGGCCGGCTAGCCCCTCCCCCCGAAGTCGAGTACGTCCACACCCGCGCCGGCCATAGCCAGCTCTCCGACCCCAAACCGCGGCGATCTGGAGCGCGCAAGCTCCAACATGCTCACGATCGTACACGCAGCCCAGGGCTAGACGGCGTCGCGATGGACGTCGATCGCGCCTCTGGCCCGTCCGACGATGACTCGAGGTCAGATGCGGGGCGAGGGGATGAAGAGGAGGACGAGGACGAGGACGAGGATCCACACAACATCGACGACCTCTACGGCGACATCGCCCCGCGCTACCGCAGTAGCGCTAACCCCACTCGGCAGTCCAAGTCGCGGTCCGAGACCGCGGCAGCCTCTCCGCGTTCGCCTTCGCCCACAACGGAGCAACGGATGCTCATTGCCAAACGCGATAAGCGGCCGCCGAAAGAGGACGACCTGGGGCTTTTGGTAGACAAGAAGCTCCGAATAGAGGGGCTCGTGCGGGCTCCCAGGAAGGCGTCGAAGACACAGAGGCTCAGAGGGAGAGCGTTGAGGGTGAAGCAGGAGACAGGCCTCTACTTCTCCATCCACGAGGAGCGGAGGCGGGCTGCGGGTGGTTAACCGGTAAGCGGCAAACAATATACACTACGTGAAACCTATACGAATACATTGCTGAGCGAGGCTATAGCAGGGCGACAACAATACTGGTGCATACGCTATTATACAAATAGGCTACTCATCCCCCTACCTTCCGATCCAGACCGACCACGTCTCTCAGAGCGGCTTCACCACGACACCCCCACCCTCCGTCCCCCACGCCAAGACCCGGCCATCCTCGCTCCACGCAAACGCCGTCGGCGCGTCCCCGTCCCTCACCACGTCCCTCACGAACGACGCGTCGCCCGCCCG
>VJXU01003373.1:0-10480 GCA_008694245.1 Ganoderma sp. BRIUMSc | reverse complement strand
AGGAGGAGGATGGCGTCTGCCGAAAATAAGCAACGGCGGTGTAGCTATTCTTGCAGGACTTTGGCTTGGCATTCCCAAAAGAGCAAGCGGAGGCTTGTCGTTCGACTTATCATCAATATAATCGGACCTATTTTTGCCTCGTTGACGGCCGCGTTGGCCTCTGCCCAGTGCCTCTCCGTCCCCCCGGCGCGCCCCCTCCTGCTCCCCTCTCGCCGCCTCCTCCTGCCCTCTCGTCCACCATGCTGGCCCCGAGAGGCCCGCTATCCATTGTGCGTGTCCAGACATCAGCCGACGTCCGCCCAGCTCGCCTACTAATCCATGGGCGGTCTTTCCATCCTGATCCAGAATTAGTTCAGTTACTGCCAAGCAAGCCAAGTGCTCTTCTCCATAGCGTTCCCCCTGCCGCGTTTCCCCGCTCTTCCTATTCTTATACCCTCCGTGGCCAAGTGCGGACGATCCCAGCCGTGCCCTCCTCCCCAATACACTTGCCTAATCCCTCCAATATTCCGATCATTCATCCTCATCTATTCATTCTCTTGTTGGGCGCTCGGACGTTGGTTAACGCAGCGAATAAATTGTCCACCGTTCTTGCTTGGGCTTGGCGCCATGGCCAACCGCACTGCAGCTGTGCTGTGTGCTGCGTCTTCTGATTTCGGGCAGGGGTCAGCGTGCATGCATGATGTTGCCTGGCCGCTTGAGCTAGACTTGATTCAGCATTCGGTCGGAGCATCTCTTGTCCACGTAATAACAACTTACACCTCTACGTGTTTCATACCGTCATTGGTGCACGCATCGTCGCCAGTGTTCAACCATATTTGCTTCGTTGTGCTGACGGACTTCTCGGAGCAAACCAAGCAAAGTATCTAAACACCATTTCAGACCTCCTCGGCGGGATTACAATAAGAATCCCACCACATGATTCGTTCGACACGAAGCGTGGAACGTACCCTCGGCTTGCCCACTCTACAACAGGCGCGAGATAAGTCACTTTGCCGTAGGAAGACTCATGACGGATGTTTTAACGGCATGGTCCCCTTGAACTTCGGACGAAGTTCGAATTGAATTGTTATTGGCATGTGAATTCCAGGGAACTTTGGAATAGCTACAGCACCTGCTGGTTCGGAATCATATCGTGCCATGTCGTGTGTCTTGCGGTGTGCCACGCCTGAGAGATGGAAGTATGTATACACACAAGTGCTTTGGGTTGGAAGTCGATCGACTCGAATCAAACTGTGAGCGGACGGTGCGGCTCCGGTTAACCGCCCATCGGGAGCGGTCAAGCACAGCATTTGTGCCTTGGAACAGGCCTGACTCGCGTCCACCACCGCCAGTACGTATAAAGGGGACAGCGTTCCCAACTCTCATACTCATCACTGTGCCCAGACAAATCGAACATGTCCTACTCTCAGCTTCCGATTGACGTCATCCACGAAATATTGGAAGACGCGCCCGACTTCGCCACACTGTCTGCAGCAACCCGCATCTCCAAGACCCACCACGAAGTCTTCAAAGCCCACCCCAAGTCCATCGTCCGTGCAGTCGCAGAGAACGTCGTAGGATACGCTCTGCACTCGGCTGCGCGGCTGGCAGACTATCACCACCGGCCTTCGCAATGGGGCCCACCCGTCGCAACGCAAGCGGATCCCTCTGGCCTTCCGAATGGTGACAACTCTGGCCCCCGGAACCCACTCACGCGGGAGGACATCTCTGGCCTTCCCGACGAAGACCACTTTACCACCTTCGACTTCACGAAATCTCCGATGCTGATACGGACCATTGAACGGGACGCTAGTGCTGTTCGAACTTTGCGAGATTTCTACAGCCAGAGGTATTATGTCGCATTCCCTCTTCGCGGTAGCGCCACAAACTTATTAGCCACGATGTGGTTTTAGGAGGAAAGATCGCACGTCTTTGAAGAGCGTGTTGGAGCCCGAGGAGGCTCTGCGCTTTGACAGGGCGATGTATCGCTTCTGGCTTTGGCTCGAAATGGTACAGGAGAATGCTGTCTGGAAAGAAGAAGATCCCAGCGACAATGGCGAGGACATTGATCAAGAGCCCGAGATGCGCGATGAGTTTGTTGCGATCGTCAAGTCTCTCTCCTCAGAAGAGCTGCTAGATATACTCCATATTTTCGTTTTCGCCGCGGAGACACTAGCATGGAGAACCTCATGGAGTAAGTGCTTCAGACTTTTCTGTCCTCATCGAACTACGTTTCGAACCACATCATATTTCCAGCAACTGGGATGTCCACTTTTTATGCTTCAAGTGTGGATCCGGCTTCTCTGGCTCGCAGCCTCACCGATGTTGCTTATAGCGGCGCATTTGCTCACACGACTTGGGATCCAATCCACATGTTCATCAAGGACGTGTTGCTATCGCGCAACTTGAAGCCGGAGCAGGTCGAGAGCAAGATTTCGAGCGCCATCGTGGCGACGGTCGTCGGCGCGGGAGACAAATGTACGCCGTTCCTGGATACGACACATGCCCAGAGCTCACCGACCTCATCTGCCCAGGCTCCCACTGCCAGGCAGTTCGCGGCCGCGATCTCTTGGGAACACAAAGTAAATTCTCTTGTTGGTGCAGAATTTGAGGTTCAATCTGACCATCTGTCGATCAGACATGTTCCTTCTCACCGGATTATTCCCGATTAGAGAGAGGATATCCCTGTTGCCTGGTCTCCTTCCTCGAAACGGGGAAGAGTGCAAACTTATTGAGGAGAACATCTTGACACCTCGGGTATCCGATCGGGAGAAGACTGTCTTCCATGAGATGGTCGACCTGGAAGTGGACGATGATGCGCCTGCAGAAGAACAATGGTCAAAAGACGAATGGTACTGCCTCGATTGCATCAAGGAGCTGTATCGGCAGCGTTTCCTACCTTGGTGGAAGAAGACAAGGCAAGGCGGTGAGCGACTTGCTTGTTCGCCACTAATCTGTGTTATTGATAGTGTGATTCTTGTTGCAGATGGGTCGACTGCCCGAGAGGACTGCTGGTAAGTCAATCGCACTTCCACAGCTTCTATGGGGCTGACAACGGCCACAGGTACGGGTACAACTGTCGAACGATGACCCACAAGCCTGCCCACGCCTCGAAGCTCGGTGTACGTGGCGGCGTGGTTCCATTCATGTTGTGAACTATTCTCGTCCGTTCTCTGCTGACTCGTTCTGTTGTATGTAGCACCTCTGCGAACCAACTCGAGGAGTTGCTCCAAATCCGCCAGCTGCCCCCCTAACGATCATCAATCCTACACCCGTTCCATTGCCCTGAAGGAACTGAGTGTTTATGCCTGAAGCCTGCTCGTGCTGAGGACCCAGAAGCTGAGCGCAGCGTTGTGCCAGGCAGAAGCCTGTATAGTATTATTAATTTGCCGAGGTACTTGTCCATCTTTCTATTGGTCTTCAGTGATATGTTTGAGGTGCGCCTGACGAGTTGCCGCGTTGTATGATCCTACTGAACGGACTCTGCGTAATTTTGCTACTGTGTTCTCGATAATACAACCCCTTGGGTCGTCAATCTGTCGACATTGTGTCAGATACCGTCACGCCACCGCATCTCTGGTGCAACTGTGAGTTTTGTTGGACTCGGCAAGTGGCTACTGAGTGTAAGATATGAGGGTGCTGTCCTTGCGCCCAACGTCGGGTTTGACAACTTGAAGGGGTGCTGCGCCACAGACATTTGGGCGGCCCGGTCACCCGGAAGCCCGTTCATCCAAGCCTCGGATGACTGAGCGCGTCGACCTCCTCTTCCCAATCCACCGTCCTCAACGGGACTTTCAATCCGACCGTATGCGCATCAACAACTACCTGACGTGACTTCTTCCTACCCGCATTGACACCAACACGAACAGCCTCGACAACAAGGACAACAACACGATATGATCCACGCGGTGCTCGTCTGTCCGACCATCCTCCTCGTCCCATCTGCGCGCGCTGACATCCCACCCCGGAACCTTCTCCGCCGGCTCGCCCCCACGCATCTGCAGTCAACACGTCTGGGGTGCCGCGTCTGACGAAGTTCTACTCTCCGATCCACCAGTCGCAGCAGACCCTCGTCGAGAAGATCTACGCGCTCGTGTCCGCGCGCCCCGCGAGCCTGTGCAACTTCCTCGATGCCCCCGAGCTCGAGGCGTTCCTCAAGCCGCCAAAGGGCGGCGACGGCGAGAAGCTGCGTGTCGTGTACCGGAGCTACGCGACGCTCTACTTCGTGTTCGTCGTCGATAGCGCGGAGAGCGAGCTCGGGATATTGGACTTGATCCAGGTGAGCGGACATCACAAAATTCACTCCTCGTGCATGTACGCGCCAGCTTCCGCGCTGCCCGGGGACAAGAGCGATGTGCAGGAAGAACAAGAGGATCTTACCCGGCCGTGCATTGCGCCGACAGGTTTTCGTGGAGTCCCTCGATAGCGCGTTCGAGAACGTATGCGAGCTCGACCTCGTGTTCCACTTCGACGAGGTGAGCTGCGTCTGATTGAACCCGAGCACGGGCACTGGACACGGCTCACACCGGCTTCCTATTGCGAAGGCACACCACATCCTCGCCGAGATCATCCAAGGCGGTCTCGTCCTCGAGACGAACGTGAACGAGATCGATCGTGCTGGTGAGTCTTCTGCCCCGAGATTGCGCCGCACAACACATGAAGCTCAACGTTCCTCCGCATGCAGTGCAAGACGCCGCCAAAGCACGGAAAGAATCATTCGCATCCGCCAATCCTCTTTCTCTGACCGGCGGCGGGGCAGTCGGCTCCCGGGGTGCCGGGTTGCAGACCCCGCTGGGATGGTTGGCCGGCAGGCTCACGGGGGTTGGAGGGAGGTAGCCGACACTGCCGGAACGCGAGAGCGAGTTGCGCGCAGCCTGTCCTTGGGCCTCGCTATGTCATCTTTCTAGGGCATAGTTCCGAGCCCGAGGAACTGTTCACACACTGTATATGGATAGTAAGTCACCCACCCGAGGGCTCGGAGGAATTTGGCGGACTGCACGATTCCCGAAGCTGTTGCTGGGCGGCCGGGTCGTGTACTCTAGAAGTATAATGGCGCACTCAAATTGCCTATGTCCATGTGAAGGTGTCATTACAAGGGAATACAGCTTTGTGGCACACTACCAAAAAGCGTATTGCGAGCTACAGCCGTGCGACGACCTGGGTTCATACCTTTCGATGGTGAGACGAGAGATCTCCAGGTGAGGCCGAAATGGGCAACGTGTATGCAGACGTTCTCGGACAGAGGTTGCGGCAACGACCGGAGAACATGCTGCACAGTTACGGTGCCGGTGGAGGAAGCGTGGCGGTCCCTGTACCACAACAGCAAGTCAGTTTCCACTCTGGTAGCGGACATTTCGAGGCTCACTCTTCTTTTTCTTCTTGCCGCCACCGGGCGGACCTTTGGCAGGCTCTTGGGGTACAGGAGCTATGGACGGTGCCCTCGTCACAATGCCCCCGCCGGGCCCAGGAGCCGGTGTTACAGACGATCGGCCTGCGGTTGCGGTAGCAGGTGTTTCCGGGACGCTCTCCTCGGAAGGGGCTGCCGGTAATTGAAACGATTCATGGGCGTGGACGGCTGTTGTCCGCATGGCGTTGAAAAGCAACATGTTGTTCTGTCGTCGCTTCGCGTCGGTAGAAGCAGTGGGGATACCGCGGACATCCGGCAGTGTTTCGGCCTCTTGGGTGCCAGGCTCGGTTGAAGCCTCAACGTCGTGACTGCGCTTCTTTGCTGCAGTGTCACCGGAGGACGGTTCTACGATGGGCCAGACGAAGCCTGTGCGGGGCGTGTATGCAGGTCGATGCGTGCGAAGGATATCCAGAGACTTTTGGAGCGAATGAAGGGATGCAAGCTAATTCATTACAGGAGATAAGTCTATGCGTTCGAGACAACTCAAATGCCACTTACTAGCCTATTCGATGTAAGACTGTACACGTCTGGTGACTGGTATATACGATTGTTCAAAATGAAGTAGACGGCCAAAGGCCGGACTGCGCATTGGATGCCTCAGGATTGGTGGGAGAGTAAGACTCACCTCGGACACTCACCTTCGTCTGGTGAGAGTCGTTCGCGTTTGTGGATGATGAAGAGAGACGGGGCCTCAGAATGCACAAGTGCAAACTCAATACCGGTGAATCGTCTAAAGATATGTCCAATTAGAGAGTCCACCCGATGAGCGGGCTGCGACCTACTTGAGCTCCTCGGCCTCATTCACCAGCGGCGCCCCCGTGTGCATCGTCTGCATCCGCAGGACCTGGTTGTTGCTCTGCTTGTCATAGAACATTGAGGTCGTGAAATATTCGAACGCGTTTTCCGCTGTGAGAGGACCGTGTGCCTAGGATAGATGATGTGAACACAAGCACGCCGCGCGCGTTATGGGAGCTCTGAGACCTGAATCCATTCGTGCCAGATAAAGAAGCGATGGCTGTAGTCGTCTGGAGGGTGCAAGTTCACGTCCATAGTTCGTGCAAAACGCCAGAGGAGCAGGCAGTGGTGGCTGGAGAGGAAGCAAAGGCAGGGGTGGCTGGGTCTCGGATGCGAGAGCGCGCCGCACAAACGGGACGACGTCGGCGCTTCTCACAGGGCAGGGCGACGTTCCCATTGACCACCACCGGCTCGCTCCAGTGAGAATGCCAGACCGTAATGCGCCCGCTACCGCTCTGCTGTTTCTGCCCACTGTCTTGGTCCCTCTGACAAGTACTCGTCGTCGCCATGTTCGCGCGGGAACCCCCTCTTCTTCCCCCTCCTCACAATGTCCCTCCTGGAACACCCTGAGCGCGCCGCGGTTTACCGCACTCCCTCCTTGAGCGACGCGCCGAGCTGGCGTGCTCGCGTCGCGCTGGGCTTCCGAACCGTTACCCATCATGTTAGCAAACATGTAGGGGTAGGCATAATCTGCGCCGTGGCCTATTTCGACCCGTGAGCAATGCACTTTCATCCGCCGATTTGCTCCCTCGCTGGAACGCTCTATAGGGGAAATTGGAGTGTTGATCTCCAGGCCGGATCCCTCTTTGGATACCGGCCGATGTTGTTTGTCATCCTCATGGCCGGTCTTGGAGCGATGGTGTTGCAGGTACGCGCTGCCGCATGAGAACCCGTTCATGGCCTCTTGTTAACTGCCAGGAATCTCGCCCAGTCTCTCGCATTTAGACTGGGCTGTGTCACTGGCTTAGGTGCGCGCCCCTCTGTTGGCCTGTGTCAGTGATTGAGAAGCTGATGCGCTCCAAACAGACCTTGCTTCCCATTGTAGAGTGCTCCTCCATGACCGCCCGAGACACAGACGCCTCATTCGATTCGGAGTTCTCTATCCGCTCTACGCACTCTCCGAAATCGCCATTGTATCCACCGATCTTGCAGAGCTCCTTGGCTCGGCGATAGGCCTGTGTCTACTGTTTCCAGCTCTCCCCCTTTGGGTCGCTGTCTTGATAACTGCTTCCGACGTTTTGATATTTTTGATACTGGGGGATCCTTCCCGTGGCCATGGACGACCAGTCAAAGTATTCGAATATACGGTCATGGCGCTCGTATGTCCAAGTTACTCTTGCCTCGCAACTACATTGTTGAATAATCTGTAGGTGGCAGTTGTGTTTGTATGCTTCATTGTGCTATTGGTCCGGGTCAGACCCGATTGGCCCCAGACCTTCCTGGGCTATGTCCCATCGAAAGCACTGTTTCAAAGGAAGCCTGATGCACTCTATACGGGTACGTCGCCATTCGTAATCCTCCGATGATCGCAAATTTTCAACGTTCATGCCCAGCTGTGGGGATCCTTGGTGCCACCGTTATGCCGCACGCTCTCTTCTTAGGGTCGTACCTCGCAACGCAAGATAGGATTGGGGCTGCGCCGACGCTTCCGGACCCCGCATTGACGACGGCGTCAGGACCCTCAAATCTTCGAGCCAAGCTAAGCGCGTGGCTCCAATCTCTTTTTACAATTTCTCGTGCCGAACGCATAGCCGCCTCGAGGAATTACCGGGACAAGTACGGACACGAGAATAACGAGCTGGACTTCATCCGGGCCCACCTTTCTCATGGGCTTGTGGATGTCATCGCGAGTCTGTTGGCCATTGCGGTGCCAATCAATTCTGCGTGAGTGCCCACCGATACGCCGTGTTGCGTCAAGTCCCTCAACTGCGCTTTCTATCCAGGATCCTCGTGATTGCGGCCGCTGTCTTCTTTAGAGAGGATCCAAATTCGCCATCGAAAGACATACCAGCAGGGCTGTTCGACGCACATGACTTGATAAAGGAGCACATAGGAAAAGGTACGGCAGTGGAGTATTCACGTAACGCGGAATCGGACTTGGGGCTGATCCCATCATGGCTCTCCAGTGGCTGCATTCATATTCGCACTCGCACTGCTTTGTGCCGGGCAAACCGCGAGTATCACGGCGACGCTGGCGGGCCAGATTGTCTCCGAAGGCTTCATCGAATGGCGGGTGTCGGTGCGTGCGCATTTTCACGGCAGCAATGGCTCCGGTAACTAACCGAATGGGACCGCTCCGACAGCCATTCCTCCGACGGATAATCACCAGACTCATCGGCCTGATACCGTCCGTCGTGGTCGCCATAGCCGTGGGACGGCCAGGCATCGACACCCTCCTCGTCGCGTCCCAGGTGGCATTGGCCATCGTGCTTCCTTTCGTCGCGGCACCACTCATCTGGCTGTCGTCCTCCAAGTCCGTGATGTCCGTAAGGAAGCCTGCTGGGGACACAGAAGTGCCCAGTTTACCCACCGCAAAAGGCCCTCCGACAGCACCGACGTCAGGCCCCTCGCCATCACGCCCCGATGTCAATGTCATCGAAGAAGTTGACCTGTCTACGGGGCGCAGTCTGGGTTCGTTGAATGAGAAGCAGGTCGGAGCGCTTGTCGAAAAGCACGAGCACAGGTTGGATGATGTTGGAGAAGAAGCCTCGCTCGACGAGGATGCCTATGTCTCATTTGCGTCTGGTTGGGTAGTAACGGGACTTGCGTATCTCATCTTCTTCATCATCCTAGCTGCTAACATATACGCAATCGTGATGCTCGCTTTGGGTAGGACTGGTTGACCAGAAGCACCCGAATGTATCGTACCTGTACTTCTAGTGGCAACGATGTCTTGTTTGATGCCGGATGCTGATGCGCCAATGCCTCGATGTTTTGGAATCTCTTCGACTGCGCTGTAAACTCAGCGAGTTGGAATCCCGAAAAAAACCTCCACAAGAAACTAGCCCACCGCGAGGGTCGAACTCGCAGCCTTCAGATCACCCGCTAGTAAGAGTCTGACGCTCTATCCGATTGAGCTAGGCGGGCGATATCATTCCAGGAATTTAGTACTATCTAACGCGAAATCCCATAGCCCATGCTATGACAACCAAGAAGACAATAGCAATACAAGCTACACACATATAGTAATCCCAAAGCAGTCCGATGAGGAGAACAACAACATCAACGACTACAACAAACTGACACGGTCAAAGGTCGATAAGCATGATTCCGCCAAAAAAGGCGGCCAGCAACATCCAAAGAGAAGATTGAGGCGTAGATGAAGAGTTGGGCCGGGAAGAAGGAGTAGAGGTGCTAGTGGCGGTACCATTAGCGGTCAGTTCGGTCGGCGAAAGCGAGTTGTTGCTCATGATCTGGGAAAACATCTGGAAAGCAGCTTGACCGACGCCAAGGGTGCCGTGGGTATATGCAGGAACTTCGTGACCGCTGCAGCGGAATGGCGTCAATAACCTGCCGTGTCCGAACTCAACCGGATCACTTACGCGCCGTAGATACGGACGTACGAGAACGTGCCCGCGTTCTTGTAGATACCGGTGACCTGACCAGCGACAGTATAGTTGGCAAACTGTTGCTTGGCATACTCTGTCGCGAACTTGGTTTGGAGCGCGTTGACCTGCGTCAAATAGGATGTCAGGCCAGAAAAAAATAAAACGACAGCGGCGATCAGCATACCATGGCCTCGACGCCGAAGTAATTCAGAATGTAGTCCTGTGGGACAGTTCAGCACGGACGAGGTCCATGTAAATCTGCATACATACCACATCGCCATCATAAATAACTGTCCTCACGCCGGCGTTGATCACCGACTCCAGCAACGGTCGCGAGTTTCTCATCCAGTCGCCCGAGTCGGCAAAGTTGAAGTAGACAGCGTCACTGCTCATGACCCACTGCGACTCTGCACCGATCTTCGACATCAGCGATGTGCTCGCCAGGTACGGAGCGAGGTCTGGCGGATAAGCATCTGGGATTGTGCTCAGAACATAGTACGGATCATAAGGTCCCAGTGCACTGGTCAAGATCCCATAATTGCAGATGCTTTGCGCTTTTGAGCAGACCTGGTTATCGTTTTGGCTGTAGCAGCTTTGGATCTAAGCATCAATAAGAATCCGTCAGCGTTTGCGAACCGCGGTCTTCATTCCACTGACCTGGTCCCGACAGCCTCCGGTGCTGTTCCACACATTGATAGCCTCTTGGAGCGTATCGTTGGAGACCAACGGATGGTACCTGCCAGACCATGAA
>VJXU01003371.1:313-14535 GCA_008694245.1 Ganoderma sp. BRIUMSc | reverse complement strand
GCAAGACAAACACTTCTTATCCCAGCAGGCGAAGTAGTCCAAAAAACAATTGTTAAGGTAGGACTCCACCAGAAAATACCACAGTTTTCCCCCAGCAGGCTTTCTGGCGGTGCCCATTGTGTAAGCGATAGGGCCCATTAATGCAAGACAAAGGCTTCTTATCTTGGCAGGAGAAGTGGTCACAGAAACAATTGTTCAGGTAGGCCTCCACCAGAAAGTGCCCCCGCTTTTCTCCCAGCAGGATTTCTGGGAGTGCCCGTCGTGGGTGTTACGCCTGTAGCTTGTGTAAGGCTCTGCCTGTTCAACACATACTACCTATTCTAACCTTACTTATTGCAAAATCGAAGCTGAACATGTTCAAACCGTAAGTAATTTGTAAATGTACAATTCCGGAGTCGATATAGTAGAGCTATCAGTATCACAAGACAGTGATTCAGACAGGATTTCCTCCAAACCTCATAGCCTCCCCCCTAGAAACATTTTGCAACTAATGTCTTCCGAAGAACATAATAGATTCTACCTTACGAACCTACTTAATACAGATGAGGATAAAAGAGCTTAATTCAAATCAGTCTGTTCGCTAAACTAGCCACAGTGCATTCATTCCTCACCCTTCAATGAACTCCCTACGCACGTCCGCAAATGCGACTGAACCAACATTGAGCAATCCAAGTTGGGTCATACATGCACCCGTCTGACGGAACAGTGTCTCCAGTGCTGGGTGGGCCGGACGGCCTTGGGACTCTGCACAATATTGTCCATTAATCATCTTACACTAGGGCATGTCTCGTGATCCAAGGACTCACCAAGGATTGCTTGGTTAACTTCTGCGGCAAGGAAATTGCGAGCAGCCTGTCCCGCGATCTCAGCAACCTCACCCCCTGCGGCGATGGGGTCGTCATAGGCAACAACTCCGAACGTACGCCGCAAGTGCGACCGCACACTCGGCTGGGTGTCATTCTTGTAGTCCGCCTCGAGTGTCTGACCATAGCTAAGTGCCGTATGAAGCGACGCACGAGCCGCCTCTGACAGGACAGCATGCGGTGATGATGATAGGGGAGAAACAGTCGTCGGGGAGGTCATGGCCTGAGTGGAGGACTGCGAGGTGATAAGAATAGACGGAGAGGGGGCGAGTAGGGCCTCGGGCGACAGATCGTCCACATCCATCGCGCCCATTCCATCCAGCGTCCCCACTCCATCCTCCCCGTCGAGTGTAGGGAGCATAACCATCTTCGGTGTTGTACTCCTCGTGCGGTCGGCCTCCTTGACTCGGCGGAGCGCCTCCCCGGCCGCAAGAACGAGTTCTACGAATTTACGGCAGCGAAGGTGAAAGAGTACGAGCCCTGCTTCGCGCTCGAGCACAGTGTGGTGGTGTACCTCGATAAGTGTCAATGCGGTGTCGATGTCTCCACGAACGATGGCGTTCGTGATCGATAGGCGTGTGTTAAGCTCGTGGTCGAAGCCGAATTCGCAGTCGCACGGCGGTCCAGGGGCACTTGCAACAGAGGGAGTATCATCGACGGCCATCTTGACCTCGCCGTCCGGGAGATCCGCCTTGGAAGGGATACGAGTCTTGTCTGACACATTTGTCGAACGATTCGCACACTGTTTCTGGAACGCACGTGCGGTACGTGCGTACCCATGGTGCGCGAGGTACGACAGCACAAGCTTCCGGAGGGGGGCACGAGCACCCTCGCCCTCGACGTTATCATCGATCGTGAGCTGGGAGTCGTTATCCACGATCTTTCGCTCTTCCTCCGGATCCCGAGGCCCAAGTCCCAGAAGGCTCCAGTCGATGTGAGTTTTCATAATGTTCCCCCAGACAGTATCGCGCTGTGTGCGCACATGCTCCTCAATCGCGAACCGGAATGGCGAGCTTCCGAAATTGGCGCGAATGGATTCATGTGTCTGCCTCATGCCGACGCAAGGGTAAATTTCTGTAGTCTTGCCCACATTCTCGAAGACAAGTCCTGGAATCGAAGTATCAACGAGGAAGACGACCCATGCGTGTTACTGGACGTACCAAGAAAACCTCCATTCTTAGTGTAGAAGACCCTATTTAGGCTGAAGTCGATCCCGCAACCAATGACGTCTCCCGCTACGGACCATGTCTCAAATCATCGAGCAGAAATGGAAAGTTAGCCAACGTACTGTCAAAGATTGGGCCATATGCAGTCCCATCTTTGTGGCCAGGAAATGCCCACCCGTCGTCGGCATGGTATCCCCAGCTATTCTTTTCCCAGCCTGGGAGCCGAGACAGCCGCACATCAGGCGCAGAAAAGCTTCGGTGAAGTCAGCTACCCAGTCAAGTTGAGGTGATCTAGACATACCCAATACTGATCGGACTGTGGGAGAATATTAGTCTAGTCCCTGTGATGCGCTAATAACAAAGCGACGCACCCCTTCGGACATTTATGCAGAATCTCAACCTCGTAATAATAAATGCCACAAGCAGGAGGAATAGGTTGGTTAGTCCGAGCTGCACTAGACTCCCGTTCACCCATGCAAGAAGGGCCAGTGAACGTTAGCTCCCGACCATCAAGCGATACGCTCAAGGAGGGAGTACGGTCCTGTTCGCTCCATCTCGTTGGTAGCATCAATATGTTGTTGGTACTGAGCCTCGTAACTGCACCTCCTGCCGGTGGAGGGGTGGTGGTTGCAGCTAAGCTCTCATCATCACTGTCCCCGGCAGGGGTTACTTCGCGGCGAAGGTAAGGATAAGGGATAGCAGGAGCGGCACTAGTGCCTGTTCGTAGGTCGTGTCCAGAAGTCGAATAGGTTAGGTGACGAGAAGCAGTTGGAAGGACAGACGGTGCAGGCTCCGTGTGAAGCATATCTCGAAGAGCAGAATTGTCCAAATACGCCGGTCGTGGAAAGCCATAGGATGTATGGTGTCCAGGATGCGCCGGGGCCTGCGCGCGGTGGGCTACAGGGCTCGCTCCAAGAGCAGCCTGCGTACGGACTCCAGAACTCTGCCGTCGAGGGCGTACCGGAGACGTTGATGGAGAGTATGGAGGGTTGCAAGCCTGATCACGAATCGGATTAGGGGATGGAGTGCCACGGATGACGCGAGGCTCGAACGCGGGCGGGGAATTAGCTTGAGAAGGGCCGAATGGGCGACCTCTGGGAGCTGCAGTGATAGCAGCAGATGCATATGTGGCCGAGGTAGATCGCGTGGGTAGCGGGATACTCCGGCTGAGATTGAAGCTCGCTGACGTACCGGCACTGGGCACACGGGCTCGCGGGGCAGGGGAAGGACTGAATGACATGGGGATCACATTTTCGAGACTGCGAGTGACGGAGCTAGGGGGTATAGGTATGCTTGCTGAGCGGGACTGTCGAGCGGACATGTTGCAAGAGTCGCCAATGCTGATACGATTAGACAGTTGTCCTGAGAGGGATGAGAAGGTGAACTGAGGGCTCGGAAAGGATGTGGTGATCTTTGCGGAGCCCAAGTCCCGGTGTAGACTCCACTCAAGCCGCGAAGTAGAGCCTCTGGTGATCCAGAAGTCCCAAGAGCTGAGTTTTATGCTCTCAAAACTGCTGTAGGAGATAGCTATGGTATGAGCATTCGACAGCAAAGCGTCTGCAAGACGGACCTTGGAGAATGGTCGGACGGGGCGCCAGGGTCAGGGTGATGTCCGCCTACGTTTCCACCGGAAGGTAGCTGGTGTATTCCAGTGGAAAGCTCGAATCGTCAAGCAGAGTATGGTCGGGGACGGAGCGGACAGGGATGGGGGTGGCGGTTTGGAAGGAAGCGAGGTCTGGGGCTGGGTCGGGAAGTCGGAGCCAGTGACTAGGCACTCGTCCAGAAGCATGTGAGCGGCCGTCGAGCCCCCAAGTGACCTGTGCCAGTGACCGGTGACTGGTGACTGGTGACCAACATCCAGCGCCCGTGGCCTTCAACGTTGTAAGTACTCAGTCGTGGACGGGAATTCACTCGAATCTTAGTCCTTTCATTTCACTTCCTCGTTGATCTGGCCCCAACGGCTTCATGGAACCAAATCAGTCGATAAATCGTGATACAGAGATGACAGCTGCAACGATTACAAAGCAATCTCTACATCCAACCGTGCGAGATACGAATACACCTCCGGAGACATCCTGTATTTGAGGTTTCCTGCAAATACGATCAGGGATCTGGACTTTTTGCGTAGCGATGCCAAAGTCTGTAAAGACCCCTTGTCAGTGGCCGTTTCCACATGCGCCACGCAACAGACTTACTGATTGCCGCAGAACATCAGGCAGTGATGAGTTCTTCACCTTCTGGTGGACTGCAGCGAGGATGTCCATTGTGAGCGTCAGGAACGTCTGTAGGTTGCGCTGAAGCGCATCTGGCAATTCCCGGAACTCTTCCGCCCGTTTCGTGATCTTCGCGACGTCGCCGTCCATAGGCACAAGGTCGGTCGACTCCATAAGCTACGCACGGCGTGAGCTTCCCGCTGATCAGGGCGAAAAGGTCTGAACATTTACCTCGAGTGCCGTGTCGACCCTTCCAGCATCCTTCGCGTCCATCGCCTCTCGGACTCTCAGCAGTCTGATGACCGCGTCGCGCTCCTTGCCCACGGCCCTGTTCGTCCGTTCATAATGTCTGAGGATGTCGGCTGCGGTCTTTTCAATTGCCCGCGCCTTCTCGTCCACACTTGGCTGTGCAATCGTGTTGCCCAACGAGTGCGCGAGTACGACGATGACAGTGCTATAATCCCCCGCAAGGTTGTACAGCTTGATCGCCTCAGGAATCCGGTCCGCCTCAGAGGATGACTTAGCGGCGCGGACGAGGATATGGTCATTGTACTCGCGCAAGCCTTCAAGCTGAAGCAACGAGGCGCTTTGCTCAATTGCGCCGCTCTGTGGATATCATCAGTCTTGGAGGGTGAAGTGAAGCACATCGGGACATACAAAGCGTGTGCCATCTGGCCGAAAGCCTCCAACAAGCTCTTCCCAGGCCGCACCAGTGTTCGCCAGAACAATGATACGGCGGACGAGTTCCCAAGCGTTCTCAACCTGTTCCTTACCAATGCCCCCCGGTTGATCTGCACTGAGGCACACGCAATATACGTACTGCAATGCCTCCCGCGCATCCATTCGCACAAATTGACGAACGTATCGCCAGATGAGGGTGGACAGGCTGAGTGCAGGGGGTGACGTAGGTGAGAGCGTCACTTGAAGAGCGGTTAGTTGACAAGTAACCACTGGTCTCCAATGATGGCTTACGGGGTGTGACATCCGATGTTTCCGCTCTTGATGGCACACGGAGAAGACCATGGTATGCAAGGGCGATTGCAAGGTGGACGGCTTCGACCTCCGTCTCGTGGTGATCCCACAAAGCGGCAACAGCCTACGAGCCCCGTTAGACTTTGTTTGACTCGTTGATATAATTGCGAACTTACCCGCTCAAACTGACCGCACATAAGCAGAACACCCGCCCAAATGCCCCTCTTCGCACCCTTCTGGCCTGCAACACCATCGAAATGTTGCTCGCCGTAGTTGAGCAGTACCTCAGCCAAGCCCCGCAGACCACCAAGCTCTTCCTCGTCCACCATGGAAAGCTGGAACCACAACCAATCCTCGGTCGTCACTGTGACCTGTGCGACGCTCCGGCGCGTGGGATCAATCTTGCCCATGAGCTTGTAGAGGGCAAGCTTGAATGGGTCAGCAGTAGATGAGTGGAGCATATGCGCGTTGTACGCTGCGTGGAGTTGGTCGCGATGCGGCTTCGGCAGTCTTATTGGCTCTTAGTAAGCTCTGGCTAACACTATATGACAATCGAGGCTCACCGTCTATCGGGTGAATCGACCCATGCCCGCAAGTGGCTCAAAAAGCTTGATTCGCGGTTCTCGATCGCAGTCTGGTAGCGTGTTGCCTCTTCAACCGCTTCCGCAGCATGTCCGGTGCGAACCAGGTAGAACAACTTGGCCCATAGTGGCTGCCCTGCGACGAGCTCAATCTTATCCTCCCATGCTCCATTGTGATAATGCCTGACGAGCAGGTACGCTCTAATTTTGTTCGCGACACTCGGATCACCACCAAGTCGCGCCTCCGTTGCCCGTGCTTGGATCGTACGTTGGACTACGTCGAAATATTGCTCCTCCAGCGCATGCCTTGCACCCCTAGCGATCTGCTTGCGAAGTTCGACAGCCTCGCGAGATTCGGAATCGCCAAGGTACGCACGAGCGTGCTTGCGCTCCATGAGTGGCGTATTGAGAATATGCGCGCCAGCATGTGACACCGGGGGGAGCTGAGGCTGCTCGCCAACAATTTTTGCAAGGACATGGAAGTTCTGCATGATTTGATTGAATTTCTGGGGATTCTGCAAAGAGTACGTTAGACATGACACAGGAGACATGATAAGTACCAATGCCCACGTCTGTGGAGGCTGCAGCCGCCTGAAGTCCGTGAATGATTGGAAAAGATGTCCCGCGTAACCTGGCTGAGTTTAGGTCGGAGATAACACGGTCATATGCCATCATCTTGCTCTGCATCTGGAGGTTCGGACTGGGACCAATGCTTGCCTGAAAAGATAATGATTAAGTCTGAGCCGTGCTGCTTTTGACTGACACAGGATCCTTCTCCAAGTACGGCGCTTGTCAGGACAATTAATACATGGGATACTCACTGACAGTAGGCTCCTCCCGTGTGCACTTTTCTTGAGCTCGGTGACAGCCCTGTTCTCCCCACCCACCCGGGCGCCGAGCTGCTCGAAGACGCGTTTCTTGCGCGCCTCCCAGTCCCGTCGACCGCGATCTTCGAGCACCCGATAAAACTCCTCTTGAGTCTCTCTGCGGCCCTCCTCGATGGTAGAAATGAGATTCTGTTCATGGGCATGACGAAGGTAGCCTGCGACATCGGTGTCCTGAAGGGCTTGGAGCGGGGAGAAGGTAGACTGGGCGTTGAGGTGAGCAATTGAGTTTGCGAGGGCGGAGGCATCTACGTGTGCCTGTGCAAGCAGATAGTTTCTGTGGGACATGGCAAGAAGGATTGCATATAGTCAACGTAAGGCCGACGCAGCAACGCATCGTGAACCTACGCGCGGCTGGTGTCTGCGGAAGTTCCTGGCTGTCTTGAAACAAGTCTGCGGGACTGGGCCTCGATCTGATCCAAGGAAAGGTTTACAGACGGCAAGTCCGGTCGGGAGAGGTGGGAGTTTAAGGCCTTTGAGGCGTTGAGGAGGGCAGAGAGGTCTGAGGCCATTGCGACAGACTGTGCTCGAAGAGAGATGGAGTATGGTAAGGGGGCGTGAAGTGCGCGTGTGGGGTGGTGCCAGACGATGGGAGAGGGAGCGAGTGGCGGGGCACAACGACGACGCCGCGTCCCTCAACTTGAAGCTCAAGTGCGAGTCTCAGTCCCAACGCGTCCGTCACGTGGCTAATATCCAAGGCGCCTCCTCATCCACGTCGCCACTAGAACTCACCCTCATCCTCGACCGGCCTTCACTACCCTACCCCCTCCATACCGCCAGCCATGGTGAGATTCATGCCAGGCACAATGTCGGATCTTTGCTCATGCTTATTCTAGCCGTCGGCAACCACAGGAGAGCTGGTCTCCATTGAGACGTCCCATGAGGACATGATCGTATGTTCTGCCTTCACGACTACCTTCAACCCAACCTCACAACCCAACCAGCACGATGCCCAACTCGATTACTACGGAAAACGCCTCGCAACCTGCTCCTCGGATAGGACGGTAAAGATATTCGATGTTGTCGACGGAGAGACCCAACACGCGAGTGGGCATACACTCAAGGGGTAAGTCAGTACATCGCACAACCGTTCAAGTCGGCCCAAAATTTGCCCTTCTTAGCCATACTGGCCCAGTTTGGCAAGTCGCCTGGGCGCACCCCAAGTTTGGTCAAATCCTCGCGTCGTGTTCCTATGACGGCAAGGTCATCATCTGGAAGGAGCAGCCAGGACAAGGTTCCGGCGTGGGTGGGTGGACGAAGATCAAGGAGCACACTCTCCACAAAGCTTCTGGTGTGTGTCTGTCACTACTTCCGCACAAACTCGCTTTGACGCGGCGCCAGTCAATTCTGTTTCGTGGGCACCTCACGAACTGGGGGCCATCCTTGCATGTGCATCCTCTGACGGCACCATCTCTGTTCTTACTTTCAAAGGTATGACTCCCGCTTTTGCGTGGTTCTACCACAATGCTGAATGGATGTGATTCTTTGCTTCTGGTCTTGTGCTGGATCCATCCTGAACTCAAACCCGACCAATTCCTCACGCCTCCTTCCATTGTCATCCTTGTTACACTCACCTGTATTCTTTGGACCAATCCCATCTGACCGCAGATGATGGAACCTGGGGCGCAGACGTGTTCGAAGGCCACGCTATTGGCTGCAACGCGGTTTCATGGGCACCCGCGGTTCAGCCTGGCTCGCTTCTCGTCCCCCAGCCTATGAACGCGGTCCCCGGCCAAGCTTCCACCACGGTGCATTCTGTGAAGCGATTTGCATCGGCTGGGTGCGACAACCTGGTCAAAATTTGGGGCTTCCGCGATGACACGCAAGTGTGGTTAGAGGAGGATGTGCTTGAAGGCCATCAGGACTGGGTGCGGGATGTTGCCTGGGCGCCCAACATCGGACTGCCCCGATCGTATATTGCAACAGCGTCGCAAGACAAGACAGTTGTCATCTGGACGAAAGATTCGCCGACAGCGCCGTGGGCCAAGACCACGCTCGATCCGTCGTCGACGGGTGCGCCGGTCGCCCCCGGGGTTGTGCCTGCACCAGCAGGGAAATTCCCCGACGTGGTGTGGCGTGTGTCGTGGTCGCTGGCGGGAAACATACTGGCAGTGAGCTGCGGGGACGGCAAGGTGACCCTGTGGAAGGAGAATCTGAAGGGCGTGTGGGAATCTGTGAGCGACCTGAGTAGCTAGGCGGGGACATGTGTATGAGCGGACGAATTGTATTGCGTGACGGGCCGCTGTGTCCGGGGTTGTTGTAGGTTCACGCTGTGTGTTGTTGTAGCGTCGGAGGAGCAGCGTGCGGACGCGGTGCCATCTGGCGCAGATGGCCCGGGGGATGGTTAGGTCACCACGCGGGCGCCTGTCAGAGGAGGCGCCGGTGGTATTTAAGTGAGGGAGGCTTGGGCTTGTCTCGCGGAGACTCAGACTGGCCATGGTCGACGATGAAGTTCACGCAGCATAAGTCTTCTCCGTTCTCGACTCTCTTCTCCAGGAGGGCCGCCGTCAAGGGTCATCTCGCACGCTCCGGGGCCTTCATTCGAGCATCCACCCTCAGGCTACTTTCTCATGACGCTCGGAACAACTATGACAACTCCACTGGTCCACACGTCCCGCTCTATAGTAAGTCCCCATCTCTCCGCATCCTTCTCCCAGTCCTTACTTCGCCCCTCAGAGAGGCTCGTCGACGCATGGCAGAATACCCCTACAAAGTGGTACCCGCTCCCCATAGCGGCTGGCGCGCTCCTCCTGGTCGTCCTGCAGTATCGCAAGAAGTCCATCGCTCGGGAAGTCGTCGTAAATGAAGATGGCCAGGAGGTTGTTCGTCTGAAGGGACCTTGGCACGTAAGTCCTTACTCTTTGCCACCGCCTGCGTGCTTGCGGTATAGCCAACATGGGGCAAGTCACCACCAAGAAGCGGTCTCTCACTCTCTTCTTAGGTGCATGTCATCGGCGCGCTGCCCTTGAGGAACTTATCTCGCGTATGGGGCTACATCAACTCCCTTGAGCTGCCCGTATGGGTCCGCCCCATTGGTTTCCGTGTTTACGCCAGGATTTTCGGCTGTGACCTCGAGGAGATCGACCCCCAAGACCTCACGCAGTATGCCAGCCTTGGAGAATTCTTCTACAGGAAGCTCAAGGATGGTGCGCGACCCATTGCTGATGCCGTCCTCGTACGCTACCCCCTTCCCTCGCCTTGTTTCCTCACCTTCTCATACTGCGACGGGTGTAGGTCAGCCCTGCCGACGGTCGTGTGCTCCACTTCGGTGTGATCAAGGATGGTCGAATTGAGCAAGTCAAGGGCAGCACCTACTCGCTCGATGCTCTTCTTGGCGTGGCACGACCCGGCAGTCCCGCTGCAGCCACGGTCGAGTTCCCTGACCCGAAGATGGAAGAAGTGAACCACCGTCACTTCGCGGAGATTAATGGCATCGAATACAGTCTCCAAGACCTACTGGGGACCTCGACACCGTCATCTTCAGGCACCTCAACCCCGACGATAGAAACGTCTTCCTCTGGCCTAGACGGCGCTGCGCGGACAGGCGCCCCTGCGAAGAAACACGGGGAGCGCGTGGACGCATCCGTGCCTCGCGAACAGTCGACCACGGAGGCCGCCGCCCAAGATGTCAGTATGGCTACCGAATTTGGTCTGCGCCCCACCGCAGTTCGCAGAGACAGCTTCACAAGTGTGCGGACTAGACCGGGGAACGAGACCTTCTTTATGGTCATCTACCTCGCGCCCGGTGACTATCACCGCTTCCACAGTCCTGCCGCATGGGTTGTTGAACGCAGGCGGCACTTTGTCGGTACGTAATCTCTTGTGGGTTTCTTCACACAGCATGTCATATTCACGTTGTCTTTAGGTGATCTGTTCTCCGTCTCGCCCTGGATGGCGAAAAGACTGGAGAACCTGTTTGTTCTCAACGAGCGAGTCGCTCTTCTTGGGCGGTGGAAGCACGGTTTCTTCAGTATGGTTCCTGTCGGCGCGACCAACGTCGGGAGCATCAAAGTGAACTTCGATCAGGTGCGTGACTCCCGTTGGCCATCGTATGCACCGACCGATTTGCTGACATTTCTCTAGGCGCTGCGCACCAACGTCGGTTCACGTCGAGGCCATCCCGTCGGAACCTTCACCGAGGCCGTTTACTCCGCGGCGTCCCCGATCCTCAATGGCCAGCCCCTCATTAAGGGTGAGGAGATGGGCGGTTTCTGCCTCGGCAGCACGGTCGTCCTCGTCTTTGAAGCACCCCACAACTTTGATTTCTTCGTTTCCTCTGGCCAGAAGGTCAAAGTCGGGCAGAAGTTGGGGGATGTCACTTCCTCGGAGAAGGAGTCGCATTGAACACACAGTTAACGGACCTCAGGACGGACGACCTAACATTATGCTAGTAATTGGACATGATGGACAAGCTCGATTCAACTCGGCCTGTACATTACTAGTAGATTAATCTTGGATTACACAAGTCTCATGACCGCGATAGCTTCTACGTGTGCTGTCTGCGGGAAGAGGTCCAGCCCGCGCAGGCTTTCCAAGGCATACTTTTTCCCTCCCTCTTTTGCCTTCGTCTCGCTCTTCTGCAAAATTTGGCCGACGTCTCGTGCCTGTGTATGCACGTTACAGCTGACATATACAACGGTGCCAGCTCCAAAGGCGATCATCTGCTCGATGAACCGCTCGTCAGTGCCCTTCCTCGGGGGGTCGATGATCAGCACCGTGCGGTCCCTCGGGAAATCCTGGACAGTGTCGAAGATGTTCGCAGCGTCGCCGGCCATGAACGAGATCTTTTCGGGTGAGAGAGCGTTCAGCTCCGCGTTACGCTGTGCTGCGCGAATGGACTCGGCCGAGAGCTCGATGCCAGCGACCCTGTCGAAATGCCGAGCGAGCATGATGGAAAACAGACCACTGCCACAGTACGCATCGACAAGGTGCGTCGGCTTCGTGATTGCCTCCGACTCATCCGTGGCAGGGAAGACTGCATCGCGCACGTAGGACGTGAGCGGGACCAGAGCAGAGTTGTTGTTCTGGAAGAAGGTGCCGGCGGTATACTCGAAGAGCATGTCCCCTACCCGTTCGCGCACGGAGCCTTTCTGGTCCGTTACGCAGACGTGGCCATCCTCTTCCATTGCAATGGATCCAGACGCGAGTGGGATGTCGACCATGGGCGAATCAGGCGGTAGCGAGTCACGGAGAAGTAGTGTGGCGCCGTTCTTTAATTTAGCGACGTTTCTGCAACCGATTAGTCCACGGTTTGTCGAGAACGGAAGGAAGCCTACTTGATGACGTTTTCTCTGACAGGGCCGAGGGCCTTGTTGATGACAGGCGTAGCGATAGGGCATTCCTGGAGGTTGGATGAGACAAAGAACCAGAGAAGACATGGTCATATTATATGCGCTTACTTCTATATCCATTACATTCCTGGTACCGACTTGATGGAAACCAATCTTGAGCCAGTCGGGCTTGCCGTCGATGACAGGCGCATGACCACGTTTCTGGGCCTTTTGGAAGGCAAAGGGAGGCCTTTGGAAATGAGGCGTTAATTTTGTCCTGTAATCATACTGCAGGGGTGATCCGATGGTGGGTTGGATGGCAGGAATCAATTCATGGGGAATATCTGTACGCAAAGATAACGGGGTGGTCAAGGTTGTTTGAGCGAAAGGCAAGAAGATGACGCCAACTAGAGTAATTGTTGTATGCTTCGACTACGGTGTCACGCTTGAGATCGAGTTGGTGGTCATAAGACAGCATCTTGAAACGGAAGTGAGGGAAGTGGCAAGGGAAGTGAGTGGTGAGCAAGGACTGACCTGGTATTGGCAGCCGGCGCATTTACCAAAGTATTGACAGCGTACTCGAGACATGTCCCTCCATGAGGGATTTGGATCGAGGACTTGAAGAAGGTCGGCATGGGAATGAAGACGAGAATGGCGATAAACGCGAACGCGAATGCGTTCTGCTGGGAGGGAGAGGGGAGTGACGATGACCCACTTGGTGCCGTTGTGGTCGGCGATGGAGAGGGATTGGCCTGGAGAATAAGGTCATGAGACATGGTCTGGGAAAGGTGAGGAGAATCGGGCCTGTAGGATAGTGCACGGGGCAGAGAGTTATGTTTGAGAAAAGGAGAAGGGGAGGGAAGATAGGGAGAGAAGAGAGCCGAGGGAGTGGATACAGACCTGTGGAAGGGGAGATACGGGAGACGGAGAGGTCGAGGTGTGTGGAGAGGTCGAATGGAGGTTGCCAGTCAAGGTTGAGTTGTGTGAGGGAAAGGACATAGTCATTGCCGAGGAGGGCAACGACCTCCCTGGTAAGGATATCGTCGGAGGAGAAGGGCTCTGGAGGACGGTGACGAGGAGCCTTTTTCTTCTTGTGCTTTTGGGGTTGGTTGGATGAGGTTGGTGGGTCTTGGACTTCGGGTGGGTGATCTTTGGCAATAGGGGACAGGGAAGGGCCGGGTGTGGGCTGCTCGAGCCTGGACTTCTTCTCTGGAGGCTGGGAGGAGGGAGATGGAGACCTGGAGCGGGGATGGGCGGTGGCGAGCATCGAGTGCGTGTGGCGAGCGGCGTTGGGCAGAGGAGCAGACGAGGGGCCGGAGATTGCACGGGCGAGCAGACGGCGATGCACGGCGTAAGTTGAGAGGGCAGAGCAGCAGCTGGATCGCGATGGAAGCAATGTCCGACAGAGACGAATCTGCGCCGCCATTCAATTCCCTGCCAGTGCCCAAAAACCCACGGGCGGCTGTTGTGAGCAGGGACAGAACGCGTCGCACGTGACAGCAGCGACGCGCCTTGACGCCCGACGGCTCAGCCGCCCCGCACCGAGCGAGAGGAAGCAGGAACAAGCCAAGAGCGCGAGCGAGATATATCAGCTTGGCCACTGACCCCGTCCTCGTCCTCCAACTCCCCGCTCTCTCCCCCATCCTCTCCCTCCCCGTCCCTCGCTCTCTTTCTCTCCGCATGTTTCTCCGTCCCTTTCTCTCTCTCCTCGCCCCTGTCCACGCCCTCCCCCCCAACTTCGCCGACCTTCCAGATGCCTCAGACGAGCCTGGCCAGGAATTCGGCTCTCCTGACTTCTGGTACAGGCTCATCGTCAGCATCGCCCTCGTCCTTGCTGGTGGCGTCTTCGCAGGGTCCGTCCTCCTCCTCTTCTCCATCCATCTCCACCCCCTTACCTCTCTCTAGCCTCACACTCGGTCTAATGGGTCTCGACGAACTCCACCTCCGTGTCCTCTCAACTTCTTCAGACGACCCCAAGGAACGCAACAATGCTCAGAAAGGTCCTTTCCCCTCTTATCCCCTCTTCTCTCTCACCCATCTCCCATTCCAGTTCTCTCTCTCCTTCAACGAGGTCGACACTGGGTCCTCGTCGTAAGTCCATCTCCCCCTTATTTCCATTCCGCCCTCCTTCACTTTCTCTCTTTCCCCCAGGTACTTCTGCTCGGTAATGTCGTACGTCTCCCTTCCCTCCAACACAGTCATCTGTTCCCAACTTCCCTTACAGATCGTCAACGAAAGTCTGCCTATATTCTTGGACAGTGCCGTAAGCCAAG
>VJXU01003332.1:0-13409 GCA_008694245.1 Ganoderma sp. BRIUMSc | reverse complement strand
CGAGCCCGAGCGCGCGGCAAGGAACTCGGGGCCCGCCTTCCCGTCGAGCCCGAAGAGGTGCGCCGGGTCGTGCTTGCCCCCCGGGAAGAGGCCGTCCCAGAAGCGCGAGTTGGCGAGCTGGCCGTACTGCTTCGCGATCTCGTACGAGCCGGGCGAGTTGTACCAGCCGCCCCAGCGGCGATTCGGGATGAGGTTGACGGTCGCCATGCCCGAGACGGCGCTCTCGCCGCCGAAGAAACCGGCGACGCCGGAAGAGTCGAGCTCGAATTTTGCATCGGTGAGTGGCTCGGTGATGATGGATGAGGAACGGGCAGCGAGTCGGAGGAGATGGGAGATGACGGGCATGTTGAAGTTGGAGAGGGATGGGACGTCGACGTCTGAAATCCTTCTCCGCAGCACCGCGTTGCGACCACTTGGGGGACTCTGGACTCGGGAGTCAGGTAGCCCACGGCATACGTTCAATTGACTGTTAAGTATCAAGTATTGTGTGCTGTCACTTTGCGTTTGTTGCGTTCCCAGCGCTCACCAGTGCTTCTGCAGCCAGCGCCCGGACTGAATACGTACGAAGTGCTCCTTTTCTCGGGGCGGTGATGTACCACGTTTTAAACTTTTGAATGCCAAGACAAATACCGAACGGAATGCCACGACCACTCCGCTTCTGCTGTCCTCGTGTTCACCGCCCCAGGTCACAACTTTGAGGCCAAATGCTTCATCGACGATGTAAATCGTGGTATGGGTCGTTCTCTGGTCCGCGATCGAGCAATTTCCAGCGCTCCACGAAGCTTACTCTCAGGTTCCACCGAGCTCTGAAATATCAGCCTCGTGCAAAGCGCAAGGTGCCGGCAAAGGCGAGGGCATGTCCGGAATAAACGGAAGCGATCAGCCATCAAACCACCCGCAGACGTCTCGCGGCGTTCTCTGGCATCTCCGAAGCCATCCCCAGGCCCCGCACACAGCCCACGCCCCGATACATCGCCTTCGGGCCATCCAGCGGTGTGGGATCCAGAATCATGGAGTTGGCAGTCATCGCCATGGGCGGAGAAAACACCTTCGGGCGGACGACGAACGGCTGGAACAGGAGCCGTCCGCGCAGCTGGCCATGGGGCGCGTTCCCGCTGAGGAGGAGGACGCTGCCCTCGCTGAGCAGGACGGTGCTGAACGACATGCGTCCGCCCGCGCGGTGGACGAACTTGAGCGCAGCCGCGATGTGCTTCAGCTGCCCGACGGTTTCTCCGAGGATCCCTTGTACTAGGGAGATGACGTCCCCGGTAATAGGCCCGGGCTGGTCACTGTAGTCGGGATGAGCGAGGACATAGGCCAGAGCGATGCGCGCGTGCGACAGCGCACTCATGGAGTGGACGTTGGAATGGACGATCCCCACCAGGGCGACCAGGAGGTCTCGGAGGCCGACTGATTCCGCCGACGACGTCCAGGCCTGGTTGTATGGGAATTTGGCAGCTGCGAAGGGGGTTTCTCCGTCGATAGCGACGTGCAGGCCCGTCCCGTCGCGCGCGACGTCCCACACGACTTCCCGCACAACCTCTGCGACGATGCCTCGGAGCAAGAGCCCATCGCCGTCAACGCGCGCATCGGGATCCCGCGCGACCTCGTAGTCCTTCGGGACCCACACGTCTGAGAACACATCTCCGTGCACAGGAACGCCGGCCCAGCCGAAGCCCAACTCGCCCTGCAGCGGGTTTCCCAGACCATGGTTGGCGGCGAGCAGCGAGAACTCCCGTCGGGCGATCGCCATCACGTTGACCATCTTCAGCACGTTCAAGTTTACAGTCGGGGCCGACTCGGACGGGGCTTTGAAGGCGCCAGGACGGGCTGCGAAGCGGTAGACGTAGCGGATGAGGTTGCAGACGAGCGACAGCTTGTCGTATCCGTCGCTGCATCCGAGGGGCTGCACGATGCGCAGAGCCCACGATGTGTTCTTCGTCACCAACTCGTCCCGGACGCTTCCGCGGGCCTGGCTGAAGGAGGGGATGGAGCCGTCGTGCCTGCGCGCAACCTCGATGCAGTGCCAGAGGCGGTCCGAGTCAATGCGGTGTGCGTCTCCGGAGCTCGAGATCGAGGTGTTGTGGAGGAAGAATACGGCCTTGCGGCTGAGAACGAGCTCCTGCGAGCACCACGCGCGGGAGAACCAGCGCGCGGCGAGGATGCGGCGTACGAGAGCCGCTGTGCTCTCGGTGGCCTTCAGGTTGCTCTTCAGCAGCGCGGCAAATTCTTCGCTGGTGAGCCCGACGTCCTCGAGCATGATCAGGGTGGTCTCCGAGCGGGCGTAGATCTTCTGGAAGATCGCGACTTGGGCCGTCTTCTCAACCTCGTCTGACTGATTGATGCAGTGGTAGTCGAGCCAGACGGCGCGCTGTGTTCCAGTGTTGTAGGCCGCGCAGCTCTGAGCGATGAAGCGCGAGAAGTGGGTGGATGCGATGGTGCCCATAGGAGTGCGCACGTCGCTTTTATCGTTACTCGTCCCGAGACGCTTCCACGTGGGATCTCCAGGCCAGGAGTAGCTGATTGCTGCGAAGGGTTGCCCAGTGTACTTGACGAGATCGTATGCAGTATCACCGGCCTGCAGGACGAGGACACGGAGAGGCTTATCCCCCAGATCGCCCTGGCCTGGAGCTCCTTCGCATGCCTGAGATTTGACACGGATCAGCGCTGTGGTATAGCATAAGGGATGGGAAGGCATACCTTGAGTGTGTCGAAGAGAGTGAAAGGCGTTAAGGCCGACACAGAGGACATAGTACTCAGCTATGGAACTTGAAGGTTGTAGAACAGCTTCCAACCAGCGAGACCTGTCGCCAGAAACGCACATCGCTCGAGCATGGGAACCATGGAAGCCTGGCCACCTGACAAGGTTCAGATCGGTCCGTCTGGCGTCCTGAAACGAAATCGTGGCCCATTCAATGTCATACGGGTGGGAGCGACATGAGTACTTGGTCATGGGTGCGGCGATGGGAACAACAAACTAAGAATGCCGGTGAAGATGGAGAACGTACCTCACTCGCGACCGTCCTCTCAGATCGTTCCCCGAGAAAGCATGCAAGGTTGGATAGTCTTCTTACACTATAAATTTTTCATTTTTGCGAGAAAGCTTCCACCAGAAAGAATAAGCGTGTCGGTTGTGGAGATGATGCAGAGATGGTGGCACTGGCAGGGGAGAGAACTATGCAGGTGGTTGTCAGTTTGGAGAACAGATACAACCGATGTATATTGGTTCCACTTAAGAGCCATATGAGTGAGGACGTGTTCGTTCGTCGTGGCGGAACTTGGAAGACAACGCAGCAAATACTGACAGCCTGAGCGCTGAGTGCCGGCTTATGTAATACCGCAGCCCAGCAGCGCGCGGTCACTGTCTTCGCCTGCGGCTCGCCGAATATCTTCTCTCTCTCTCTCTCACAGGCGTTCAATCATCATTCGGAGGGCGGTTCATGCGATCATGGAACACGGTATGAGCAGCGGCAGCAAGCGCATATCCTGTCCGAGAGGACCACACATACTCACCACCCGCTCCGACCCCCATGATCCCTACCTCCTCACGGAAACGACCACACGATCGCTCGGCCGCACACAACCCATCTGACCTGGAGTCCACCATCTTTCTCGCACCACATTCTCCTTTTCGGCATGTAGGGCAATGTTGGCGTCTGCGCCACTTGATTTCGCACTCCCCGCACGGCCCACTTGGTTGTGCAGTTGATTGGCTGCCATTCTGATTATTCGCACCTGTTCCCCTCTACAGCTTTTGGGGGGAAAGGGGTATGTTGTGTAGGGAATCGCGCTTCTAATTACAGAATTATCATTATCTTGATGTTTGAGTGTTGATCAAGTCAGGCGGAACAATTGATTGAACTTAGGTTGACGGTCAAACTGAGTGGGACAGGGCTCAAGTTGTCAGTAGATTCTACGAAACGGTACTAGTATTCACTATCAAGACAGCTTCTGCTATCGTAGCTGCGGTCTGTCCGTACCCGAGATGGCTCTGCCTCTGTGCAAGATTGACCGTGCAGGGTTTAGAATTGCTTTTTCTAGCACGCTTGATGTCATTCGGGTAGTCGTACCTGCACACTCAGTTCACATAGCCTTCGATCTAGCCCATGGCATCTGAAATCATGGTTCCACATGATGCCTATCATTGTTCCAGCCTAATGGCTATTCATTTATATACTAAGGGGTTCTCATTTTATTACCCCGCCTGAGCCTCCATCTGCCTACCTTCCAGGGTTTCACTCTGTCTCACATTGTTCTGTCTTGCATACCGGTCTTACTTTGCATGTTCTGGATCCATATTATGCGAATTGGTGCGCTTTGACCGATAATCTCTTGTGTTGTTGGTGGCTGACATGTGGCCGTGGAGGTCTGCTGTTGCATTCATTATCTCTTTTCTTCGCCGGTCTTAATGCTGAGCCGCGAAACATCACTGTCGACGACCAATTCGGAGACCCCATCACAGGCTTGGTTCCAGAGTACTTTCCCGACGAAATGTGGCACATCGGTTCCCCCACTGAAAACTGTCCAACATGCCGCATCACACCGGAGATATTAAACCTTGACCAGATTCACGACATGACCTGGCATGATTCTACACGCTTAAATTCGACTACACCTACGACGATCACGGTCCACTTCACCGGATCTGCGGTGTACGTATTCAACATCCTCCCAAACACGCTGTTTGGAACTGTCACCTTCGCCAACATCACATTTTCCATCGATGGAACCAGCTCATCCACATTCACTCACGTACCTGACCCCCACTCGAAGTCTACCCTATACAACCAGCTTGTATACCAAAATACGGGACTGGAAAATGAGCCGCATACTCTTACGATGACTGTCGGTCATGATTCACTCATCCTCTTCGACTACCTCCTCTATACTCAAGACAATACCACGACCCAGTCACCATTTTCCCAACTTAGTGCGCGCGGGCCAACGTCGGCATCCAATCATGTCGGTGTTATCGTGGAAGCTACAGTAGGGGGCGTTCTCCTTCTCTTCGGAGTGACATTCGGGGCGTTCCTTCTAGGCCGAAGACGAACCCCAGCGGTACCCCCAAAACCAGCGAAGTCGCACCCCGACGGCTCCAGTGCAAGATTTCCAACACTGCCTCCCGTTCTAGGTCCCGATGCAACCCCGCTCTCCGAGCCCCCTGGGAGCTCTGAGTCCAACCCTGCCGCACGTTGCGCTGATCGCGCAGAGAGTCATCGGACACGCCGTAACCTGCCCACCCCCGCATCCGACGTCTCAGGACGAGCTGTAGAGCTTACCCGGCGGCTCGAAACGCTACAAGACATGAGACGCACCCTCTCACCCCAGCCCTTTCCCGACTGCTCTCAGTCGGAATCCAGCCGTTTGAATGGAGTGGAGGAGGCTATTCGAGAGCTGGAGCGGGAGATCGCTCAGTTCCGCCCGGTGCTCGCCATCCTGAACTTGCGGTTGGCTGACGGGGGCCATGATGACGCGCATCTTGAACCTCTCCCTGAATACGCGGAGTAGCAGATTGGGTTCGTGTTCTGCTTGTTTAATTATGGTGCTCCTTCTGACAAATCGGTCCACAGAGTCAGGCTGGGGACTTTAGATGGGCATGGTCGAGAAATTGAGGCAAAAATCGAAGCATGGAGCACTCAGTAGTCGACAATAGCAAATCTTGTCTTCATTTCGAGGCAGGGCTTGTGAATGAACGTTAAACACTACAAAAGTTGTATCATTGCAAACGACAATCATACCCCTGCAGAAACGTCGCCGACCTATCCGATGCCAGTGTATACAACACCGAAGTGGCTTGGGAGAGGACCTCGTCGTCCTTCACTGCGCCCCGAAGTGAAGGCTGAGAAGCTGGTTCCCTATTCCAGGGATACTGGCAGAGAGGACCACGGTGAGTGCGATGAAAATCCTCTCCTTTGCTTCGGCATCCAGTGGTCCTGAACCCCCGCGGCGCGCGAGTTCGTACTCGGGGTTCCCGAGGATGTCGATCAGGCAGAACATCCTCGCGAGCAGCACCATGGATGCAAAGAAAGCAGTCCCGATGGCGTACTCGATCGCCCGGGTGCCCCACGCGTTGTTTTCCAGCGAGATTAGCACATAGTTGGCGGCGTGGAGGATGACAACGTGGCCCATGACAGAGCGAAGACCTGAAGTGTGGCATTCAGGGGCCGCGGCAAGGCAAGAGGCTGGAACATGGGGACTGCGCGCAGGACGTCGGAGGTGTTGTACTTGCGCTTGCACGGCTGGAACGTCGTGCACTGTATACGGTGGTGGTAGATCTTCGTAGGACACTTCTGCTTGCCCATCAGATGGACCGGGAGACGACATCGGTGAAGGTAGAAGAAATGGGAGGTAGGGAAACGATTCGACTTCGGGGATGTTCAAATCAGATGAGCAACGGAGTCCACGTCAACGAATGTCCCTTAAGTATATGTCAGAGTGCTGCCGTACGTGAGCCACAAGGCGGTCACGGAGTCAGCATTTCCTTGTGCCGCATGTGGACGGCCATCAAAAGACTTCCGAGAACAAGCCAACGAAATACAACATCGTCGGGATGCTATAACAACCGTCCCCCAGTGCCGCATCCCCGCGGCGAGCGCATGTATTGTGCTCAGCTCGCTCGGCGCCCTCTCTTCCGGAACAACAACAGTCGAAAGATCTGCCAGCGGCATGCTCCGGAGCAGCGCACCATTGCAAACGTGCCCCAGCACGCGACCATCGTGGTGTCAGCCCCATGCCTACTCAGGAGCGCCACCACGAGCAAGGACCAGCGTTTGCGCACATCCCACCTCCGAACTTTGTCGTGGATGCGGCGGCGGGTACAACAAGCTAAGAAAGATGAAGAAAGAACGCACCGCATTCACAGCGCTCTCGTCGTGTCCTTGCCGGAGCGAACGTGCCACAGGTGTACTAGTGGTCAGGTTTCTGCCAGGGAGCTCGAATAGATTCCACTAGAGTCCATGGGCGTTGACGACAGACCCTTGCCCAGAAAGCAGGAGAAGGATAAGAACCGAAAGAAACATAGGCGGACGTGGTGTGCCTTCAAGCCACTGTGCAGGCAGAGTGGATCCTAGTTGTCGCTTCGGAGAACAGAGGGAGGAAATTAGATAGGTCGGATGTAAATTGTTCCCAACAGATCGATGTGTGAAGAAGACGTTTTGTGGAGGAAGACAACGTGTGCCAGTGAAAGCGGTGTCGAGCTCGACCGTTGTGATCGCTTATGTAATACAGTATTTGCGCGCAGCCTCCATGACCATGCTTGTCCTCCTACTCATGCCACATTTCTGTGCATCACCATCAGAATGGGAAACTTTCTTGGCGGAGATCATGGAGATGTTGGATAAGCGGCTGAACGACAAGGGCAGGAACTGGCAGCACGTATTCAAGATCGGTGTCCACCACCCCCACCCCTCCTTCCTGCGCCCTGAACTTTCTTGGCTGCTCATCTATAGCTGCTTTCTGGTCGTGTTTCCGGAACCTTCGGCTTAGTCGCTCAACGCTCAAGCCCCGAAGGACCGGCTTATCACTAAGACGCAACTATCATTGTGCCACGGTAGCGGCTGTGTGTGGATCTTTCCACCGGTCCGACGACGATTTGAGTCTCGCTATTCTCTGAGCATTGCTATCCTTGCCGGTGTCTGCTACTCCAACGAGGAGTCTTCTCTTTATAATTCTATTTCTCTCGACTGAGACAATGATTAGGATCCTCGCCGCGGACCGCATTTCTACAAGGTCCTTGGGAGGGTACAATTGTACGTACCGCCCACACTTATGGTCTGGTAATTGGGTTGCTTTTCCTGGAGTTAGCGTCTACACACACAATCAACATCAGTAGCTCTCTGACTTTTGACATTGACGTCTGAAATCATGGCGTTACGCATGTACCGCCACCTAATGGAACTTTAAAAGTGTATGACCCTTCTTCTTCTCTGTCTCCGACTACTTTTCACTGTTGCAACCGGCGCCGCGTCATTCCCTCTCGCAAACCGGTCGTCCACGGTACTTAGTATGCGACTGGGTACGTCTTCTGCGTATGATCTTCTACACCACCGTAGCTGATATTATCACCATGAAGGTCTCAAGCTCTTGCCTTTTCTCTCTCTTTTCTTCGCTCCCGTTCTTTCTGACGTGAAGAACATCACCGTCGACGACCACTACGGCGATCCTGTCACAGGCCAGTTTCCAGACTACCAACCCGACGACGGATGGCTCGTCGGTTCGCCGACTGAAAGTTGCGGAAACTGCCACGTCAACCCGCAGGTACTGGACCTCAACCAGGTCTACAACCAAACCTGGCACGACGCCACGCCTTTGAATTCGCCCACACCCACGACAGCGACTGTCCAGTTCACCGGATCCGCGGTGTACGTGTTCAATGTTATCCCAAACACGCTCCCCAACAGTACCATCACATTCACCAACATCACATTCTCCGTCGACGGGATCAGCCCCTCCACGTTCATCCACCATCCTGACAACTCGAGTACAATTCTATATCATCAGCTCATATACCAAAACACAGCGTTGGACTATGGCCCACATACCCTTACCATGACCGGCGGCCCCTATTCACTCATGCTCTTCGACTACCTCATCTACACTACGCAAAGCAATGACACGACGTCGATCCTAGCCGGAACGCCCTCTACATCAGCGACCGCCAGGGAGGCATCCCAGTCTTCCCCGTCTTCCCACACGCCCGTCGGCGCCATCGCAGGAGGAGCAGTCGCCGGGGGCGTCATTCTTCTCTCCGGCGTGGCACTCGGGGCGTTTGTTCTGGGAAGAAGGCGCACGCGGCGCCCAGCGAAACCCCCAGCGCACCCGCGGCGAGACTACGCACGAGCGGACGGAGATCCCAATACAGCCCTCCTCTCCACTGCGCACCCTCAGGCTATCACGCCATGGGTCTATGGCGCAGAGGCACCCGACGCCGTCTCCGGAGAAGTTCGGCTGCGACCGTCTCCCGTCGTCGCGGTTGCGGATGGCACTTCAGAAACTACGGAATTGACATCAAAGCGTCGTGGAGAGCTTACCAGGAGGCTCGAAGCTCTGCAGCGCACGAGGTCTGTCCTCTCGTCCCAGCCCGCCGCCACTGGCACGGACCATCCTGGGTCACAATGGAGCAGCGAGGGTGAAACGGCCGTTGCGATGCGAGAGTTGGAAGCGGAGATTTTTCAGCTCCGAAACGCGCTCGCGGCCTGGAATGCCAACGTGCGGTTGGGTGACCGTGGCCATGACGGGCACCTTGAACCTCTACCTCAGTACGCAGAATAGCATAATTTGGTGCGTGGTCTGCAAGATTTGCTTCACGGCATTCCTTTTGATAACTCGAATCACAGCTTCAAGTTGTGGACTGCTTTGAGAGACAATCGTTGGTCTTACACTGCTATGCCAGTAAATTTGCTCACAGACTCCGGTCCTTCAGATGTCCAGATCATAATTACAGACTACCACATACTACGCATGCGCACCTCATATTATTAACGCGGAACTGATCTTCAATCGTCACGCGGAGTACAATGCGCAACCATGACGGTTCAAAATGCCCCCGGATAAAACGTGGAGCAGGAACATTATGCATTGACCAAGAGCCTTTGCTATCCTCCACAAGCCCGCCTAGTACCTCCTACGAGACCACACCTCCAGCGCAAACATGACCGAGAGCCCCGCGACGAGCACGCAGGACTCCGTGTCGCTCACCTCCAGCGCGTTCAATACCCCGAACGTCTCCGTGGCCAGGCGCGGCATCATCAAGAAGCCCGCGGGCATCGCGACCACGCTCATCGGCGCGCATGTCCAGGAGATGGCGAGCGCGTCGTCCGCCGCGTCGTACTCGTACGCCCTCGGCATCCATGCCCTTGCGCTCCTGCCTTGCAACTGCAATCGCGACTGACGCCGACTCTCCGCCCTCTCCCGCCGCAGGTCCGGCAGTCTGTGCAGGACGAGGGCGACGAGGGCGAGCGCCCCGACGACGAGGGAGACGACGGGCGCGCCAGCCATGGATGCGCGGAACGTCCCGTTGACGTCCATGGTGTCGTATTGGGGCATCCCGGCGAGGGCACAGAGGTCGATGCCACCGATGATCCACGAGTACGCGCTGAAGAAGAGCGTGGAGGGGAGTCCTGGATGGAGATGGTCCTGACGACGCTCAGCATCGTCGTCCGGGGCGCGCGGGCACCATCTTTCGAAGACGTGTTGGTGGTGCACGGTTGGGAACTTGAAGCGGGGAGGGGCCTGGTGGCGGGGCCAGCTTCGATGTCCGGAGCGGGTTTCAAAGCCCAAAGCTCCACATCATTGCGGTCGTCCTCCTCTTCGTATGGGAGCACCTCGTACCCGCGCGGATGTCTGGCTGGAAACCAGGATATAACAGATTTCGAAGAATCTGAGCCAGTGGTGTGCGACACGAGGGTCTCTTGAGACATGAGAATGAATAGAGTCTGAGGCGTGGAATCAATGCGAGCAAGCTGAGTGGCAACTTGCAAGAAGGGCAATGGGCAAGTATGCAAAAGTGCACGGGTACAGACCATGTTATGCAGAATACCTATCGTCACACGTTATTTGTTCCCATGTCTAGGCGAGCGTAATGGTTTGGGCGGCGCAATAGACAAGGAGAATAGCCTCGTCGTCAACGCGGTGCCGTGCATGCAGCTCTTTTGCCCCAAGGCTCAAGCGCAATGCTCGTACACTGATGATAATACCAGTGGCGAACTTTATTTGAGCGCATCTGGGCTCACAATCAATGGCCCCGCCTTCTTATCGCAAACCCTTTTCACGCAGATTCGAATCCATGTCAACGAATGCTATGGAGGACTTGGACAAAAGCAGCGAGCGCTCGTCGCATGGACCGCTGGCATTCACTCCAGAACAAGCTCAATCTACCACAACCACGACATCCTACGCCATATACGAGTCGCCGTCCTCGCGCACAATTACGACAGGGCTCGGACTCATCAACCAGAGCATACTCATCACCACCACAAACGTGGGTAGAGCGGTGAGGAAGATCTGTGCCGGAGCCGCAACAATCTTCCACGTCAAGCCTTCCCAGCCCACAGTGGCGATGGCGTGCCCCAGGCGAGGGGCACATGGGGAGAGGACGACGGTGAACGCGAGGAGGAACCCTGCCTCCACATGACTTGAGTTGGCGACGAGCTTCCATTCGCGCAGAGTGCTGCCGGCGCACCCTCTCTCGACAGCTAGCAAGACGCATGCCACCGTTCCAATGCAGCCAACACCGATGCCGTATTCAATCGCTTTGGCGTCCCATGTGTGCGATCCCACCACGTCGGCGCAGTAGGCGGGAACATTGAGGAAGAACATGGCGCAAAACGCCAGGGGCAGCGATTTCTCTATGTAGAGGGAGGCTTGATTCGTCAGGCCCAGAGACGACAGCCGGCTGCATGCGGAGACCAGTCGCGCCAATTGAAGGGTAGCAGTACAGCTCTTCCACGTGCTCGAAGGCAACCGAGGGTGCGTAGATTGGAGGTGGGTACTGAGGCACTCCCGGCCTGTCCGGATCCAGGTGAGGGAAGGTGGGCTCAACTGGCTCGGGCATTGGACAGGACGAGGGTGAATGGAAGGGTAGAAGGGATTGACGATACGCCGTGGAACGAATGGAACTCACGGGGTGCTCATACACGAGGAGCTCCCGGCGAACGTGCATCCTCGAATGTGTCCTTAAGTACGCTTCACGACCACCCTCATTTACTTGAAAATGTGCAGCACGGCCGCCACGCCAGCTCTGCATGGCTGCATGGAATCAATAATAATACAGCAATATACAGTAAGTGATGCGTAGAACGACGACCAGAGACAAGATGCAACGCACCCAAGACAAAAATCCGGTTCACAACGACGACCGTCCCCAGGGTCTCCGCAGCGGGCTCATGAACCGTGTTCAGGCCATCCGCGTGGCGCGACAACGTTCCATAGAGTCGCCCCACTTGTGCTGCCCACGAGCATGCCCAGCGCGAACATGACACCTCTGCGGCGTCGTCTCCGTGTCCCCTCTCAACAAATACAGCCACAACGAGTCACAACCGGCGCGAGGAAAGGAGAAGTGCGGCGTTCACGGGCACGCACCCGCCGGTGGAGGCGGCACAAGCATACGCGGCCATGACGCAGCGACGCAGATTCGAAGCAGCATCCGGAGGTGCATATATGCGCATACTTGTGCCATTGCATACTTGCATACTTGGCACACATCCCATCTCCGAGCTTTGTGGTGTCGGATGCGGCGACGGGGACAAGATGCTAAGAAGGATGAAAAACGTACCGCATTCACAGTCCTCTCGTCATATCCTTGCCTGAGCGAGCGCCCAGGAGTACTAAGGTGCAAGTTTTCTGCCTCGGTGCTTGAATAGGTGGATCTATGATCCAGGGGCGTTTGCGACAGACCCCTCCCCAGAAAGCAGGAGAAGGATAAAAACAGAGCAAAACACAGACGGCGGCGGACGTGGTGCGTGGAGCCTTCAAGTTGCGTACAGAGCCATGCTGGCGGAGTTGATTGCAGTTGTCGCTTCGGAGAACAGAGGGAAGATATTACAGGTGGAGATCGTTCTCAAGGGCTCGATGCGCGAAGGTGTGTTCTCAGTGGATGCGCCGTCGTGGAGGAAGACAACGCAGCAGCGCAGTCGGATCTCGGTTGTCAAATTCGCTTATGTACATAATACGACATTCCAGCCAGCCGCTTGCTTAGCGCCTAGCTTTCATCCATGCTCTCATCCTCCTCTCAATTGAAACGCATCCCTAGCCATCGACTCGTAAGGGAGGGATTCAGTCCAGTCTCGCTACAGAGACACATTTTACAACCTCGAACTTCCACACGTTCGTCTTCTCCAGGTCAATGATGATGCCACGGAGGATGACTCGGATAGTCTGGATATCCTCACCGCTGATTGACAACTTGGAGGTATGTGTCATACTTATCTCCGCGAGACCGCGAGCGTCGGGACAAACATGATCTGCTCGATGAGGGCCCCTTGGGAGATGACTTTGGATTGTTTGAGGAGCTGGACGGAGAGACGTATGGACCTCGACGAGCCTTTTCGACGAACAGATGGTCGTTATCCTTTGGTATCCTTGTGCCCCCGTCCGCTGCCACACCAGCTGGCGGCCGAGTATCTGCCGCACTTCGGTTCGATTCCAACATTATGTAAGGTCAAGCACATTACAGCCAAGTACAGCAACATTCATGGTTCCCCAAGGTGAGTGGCGCCAGTACGGCCGCCACCAGCGCACTAGCCCTCCCAAGTATGTGCTACAGGGTCCAAATCAGAGAGGGCGACCCGATCCAACACACCAACAGGAACACAGCAAAGACCGGAACCCCAACCACGGCCATCCGGGCCACGCTGCCCGCAGCGATGGCCTGCCCCGCACCCAACCCCTCGAGCCCGTTGTCCGCCGGCCCA